>OZJO01002714.1:0-15630 GCA_900406225.1 Acrobeloides nanus | reverse complement strand
GCAATTATTAGACATTCACTTTCAAATCACCAGTTTTTCGTCCATTAATTTTCTGAATAACGTATAAATGAACCGATGCAAGCAAAGCCAAGCTTGGAACAATTGCACCATACATGAAATACACACTACATATTGCCATCTTGATTTGAAACAGGGTGTTATCACGAACTTTTTCCGGAGTTGTCCAATATCCAGAGTCTTGAAAAACGCCTGAGCTGAACCAAACAAGCCAAACCATTGCTAACTAAAAAGAGAGATGTGAACTTTTTTAGTATTCTGCCTCGAATCTTAAACCGCTTACATAGAGTACTATATGCAAAAAATAAAGAATGTTTCGAGCACAGTTGGACCAGTTTTGAGCTTTGATTTCACAAATCGACAACAAACCAAATATTCCAATAAGCATAAAAATGCCTGTAACACCAGTGTAAAAGATTTCCAAACTTGGCACTTCATCGTATTCAACTAACAAGGGAAAACTTCCAGACATGTTATTACAGGATTGCTTCGCAGGAAAAATTTACCTATCGCAAATTTTTAGTCTATGCCCATGGTGAGCCAAAAAATCGTACTTTTGAGTTTTTTGGAAAAATTTTTAAATCATCTACAGGGTGTTTCATAAAAAACCGTACTTTTCAAAAATACGGTTGTGCAAAATTTTTTTGCTTCAAGCGGGATTCGAACCAGGGACCTTTGTGACACATAAGCCGCCGCTTTGTCACTGCACCACTGAGCCTGATCTTGAAATATGTTTTTTCAAACCAAGTGCTAGTTAAAAAATGTCGAAAAAAATCTATATTTTCCCTGAATCAGGGTCAGGGAAGCATTTTTAATTTTCGGCGATGCGCGCAATCGATTTCTCGCATGATTTTACCTCTAAAAATTCAAAGTTTTTGTCATACAACCGTATTTTTGAAAAGTACGGTTTTTTTTTGAAACACCCTGTATTATAAGACGTATTTTGATGCGAGAAATCGATTGCACGCATCGAAAACCCTTGAAAACGCTTCCCAGACCGTGAAATATCAAATTGTCTATTTTCAAGTATTACAGAAGATTATTGAAATTCCCGTTTCTTTTTCCCTCCCCCTCTATAATATATTATAATATATAAGAAGCGGTGACAGGGCATAATATTGAGTTTCTTGACCCATTGGCATGATTTCGATTAATCATGGGCATAGACTAAAAATTTGCGATAGGTATCTTTTCCTGCGAAGCAATTCTGTGATAACATGTCTGGAGGTTCTCTTGTAAATAAAAAATTTGAAAATTTTCGGTTTTGGCAATCTCATTTCAATAATCAGATTTTGGCACTTTTACTTTTTTCTCCGATTGTACACAAATGGCTTTTTGATATCAAAAAAATTTAAAAAATGAATTTTTTCAGAACTATTGATTTTCACGCAAAAATAATATCACCAATGTGTTTATCGCTTAAAAATACCCCTAATAGGATGTTATCGGCCGATTTAAAAAAATTTCGACTTTTTGACCATGATAAGTGCCTTTCAACAAGTGAACTAGCTCCAAAATCTGTTTGTTGAAACGAAATCACCAATAGTACAAAGAAGAGCACAACTTACAGAAAACAGAGAAGAAAAGAAAAGATGCCCATAGGAAAACAAGAAAGCAAACAAAAAAATTGATTTTAGCATGATGGGTGACAGAATCCTTTAAAAAATATGTCAAAGTCCTCTCTTTCTTTAACTTACAGTGATTCTCCGAAGTGACACTTGATAATTTTCATATTTATTAGTCATAATTGAAGAGCTCAAGTTCATTGCAATAATTTTAATTACAGGGTGTATAAAAAACCGGAAATTGAGTGATTTTTTCGAAAAATTTTTTTCAAAAATGACCCTATTAGGACTAATTTGGTGCGGGGAATCGATTGTGCGCATTCCCGAAGCCTGAAAACACTTCCCTGATTCAGGGAAACAAGAGTGTGAAAATCGAACATGTACTAATTTCCCTGAATCAGGGAAGCATTTTCAAGCTTCGAGAATGTGCGCAATCGATTCTCCGCATAAAATTACCCCCAGGAAGATGATTTTGAAGCAAGAAAGCCAAAATTTTTCAATTGTCGCTTCAATACAAAACGCTAATTTCCCTGAATCATGGCCAGGGAAGCATTTTTAAGCTTCAGGAATGAGCGCAATCGATTCTTCACATAAAATTAGTCCTAATAACGTCATTTTTGAAAAATTTTCGGGTCGAAAAAACGTGAAAAAATCGCCCAAATTCTGATTTGTTATACACCCTGTGGTACGAAATATATCTTTAAAATAACAACTAACACAAAATAACAATGCTACTATTGATATACGAACACAAACTTAACAGTTGTCGTTGTCATGATATAGAATGTAATTAATTTAGCTGATTAATAGTAGGGAGCGTCATGGGTTTTCAGAACTCGAAAGTTTCATAAGAAAACCACCTCAAATACTTTTTAGAATTGAAATCTGTGCTATTAAAAACTCTATAGTGAAAAAAAACCGCGTCCGAAAAGCTTTTTCCTATTAAAAAATCGAATTTTTGAAGGGGTGCTTTTCGACTCACTTTTGAAGGGAAAATGTATTAAAAGCTGTCCTGACATAGAAAAATTAAGTTTTTGACCCAAAAAATGGCCCAAAATTGGTCGAAACAAGTGCCTGTAGGTAAAATTTGATGGGGAATCGAATGGCGAGGTTATTTTTGCAAAATTCTCTATGCTAAGGGTCGAAAACTTAATTTTTTTCAAAAGTTCCATTTCGAACTTCAAAAAATCAAATAAAAACAGCTCCAACGGGCATGATTTGAAATGCCTATAGGTAAAATTTAGCAGGGAATCGAATGGCGATGTTATTTTTGCAAAATTCTCTATGCTAAGAGTAGAAAACTTAATTTTTTCAAAAAATTTTTTTTCAACTCGTAACTCAAGGGGTTTTCCCAGGGGAAGTGGTCTCTAGGGGGAAAAATCGCCCTATCTCCCCCAAATAAGCGCGAAAACGCCTTTTTACTTCAAATTAAGGGTTTTCCCGTACGGGGAAGCGATTCCCGGTGGATTTGGGCGATAAAAAATTTTCCTTGACCCCCCTAAACCTCAGAAAATACGTAAAATCTCTATTTTTTCAAAAAATAAACAAAAGACAATAGAAAGACGATACTTTTTTCGACCATTTATGCACTATTTTTTAGAGCAACATTCCCTCTATAGAATGTAGTGTGTGATAGAATGTGATAGGTCGAAATAAAAAAGTTAGAGCATTTTTTCCAAAATGATTCAATTTGAGCATTTTTCAAAAAATTCATTTTTTTCGAACTCCAAATTTTCTCCGCCAAAAAACTTATTATGGAACGATTCAATACTAAATTTCGATAAATATGAGCAAAAAATCGTATTCAAAAACCTTTAAACATCGAAGAAATAGCCATTTTTTCAAAAAATCAATTTTTGACTCATCGTGAAGAATGGGTCCAAAACCCACCAAATATGAGCTTTTGGATAAAAATTTTTACGGATTCTGATTCCCCATGGCCGATTCTAGGTTCCTATATCAAAAGTCCAAAAATGATGTCCGGACACCTCCGGCCCTTATAAGTGAGTCGACTACCCCTATTAACCCATGACGGTCCCTAATTAATAGGCTTCAATTTATGTTTGTAAAAATTTTTCAAACTGATGGAAATTTTTTCTCTACTTTGGTGAAGTCACTTTTTGCTAAGCGTTTGAAAAATTGGAGAAAAAACAATTTTTCTTACGAATTAGCAGTGGGGTAGTCAATAAAAAGGGTGTAAAACGTTCAGCCGTGGAGGTGTGCTTTTAGGAAGGTTTATTCACAAATCAAAAATAGTTCACTAATTTACAAGGTACTTATGCACTATCCCCCCTGGAGGGAGGGAGGATTCTGTATAAATTTATGCAGAATCCCCCAGGCTGAAAACAAAAAAAAATCAATTTTTCATCTTTTTTAGGCTAAGGGCTTAGGCCTAAGTCTAAGAAAGATTTAAAAAATTGATTTTTTTTGTTTTCAGCCGGGAGGATAGTGCATAAGTACTTTTTACAATTCACAAATAAATGCGCGCAGAGGCGATCTTGAGGTCTTTTTCAATACAGTTCCTAATTCATATTTTGAACGATCACAATTGGTAAAATTTGATTGGTAATTTAGTCGACCTATTCACTTTTATAATGCTCGTGGATCGCGTCAATGCACACCTCAATTGAATCAGGCAACATTACTTGCTGCAAGATGGAGTTGTGAAAGGTAAATCATTAGAAAATTTGAATTGGAGCAATGAAATGCAGGTTTCTCCTACACGCATTTATTACAGGGGATACAGTATTTTTATTTACAACAAAAATATTGGCACAATTAAAAAATCTTAGCACGAATAAATCGAGGATATAATAGAGACCAGAAATAGGATAACAATAAATATGACTAAATTATTCCTCATCGGAAAACAATAAGGGTGAAAGAGATCTATTACAAGATAATTTATTTTCAGTAGTAAGAGTTGATGAAATTTCTTCTTGTGAACTTTCAAAGAGATCTGGGGAGCTGCAAGAAGTGTAGCGAAGTTTTTCAAGTTCTTCATAGCTGTCTAGTTTGGATTCGGGGATTTCTTTAGAATTTCCTGGAGTTTGTGTAAGTTTGGTATTGATCGAGACAAGCTTGGTGGCAGGTTTCTGAAAAAAAAAGATTCTTTTAAAGTAGACAAAATTTTGTGTAAAAATCGATTTTTTTATATACAAATTTGGGGCAAATCGCTCGTTGAATTCACTCAAATGAAATGGGTGAATTCAACGAGCGATTTACCCAAATTTTGCACCCAATCAGTTTTGGCCCAAATTTGGGTCCAAAAATCTATGACTATAATTCGCACCTCTTCATCACAACTCGAATTTTTAAGATCATCTTTCATTTTCGATTTTCTAAGCTCCTCTTTTTTCGTCTCTTTAATATAGTCTTCTAAATCAAAACAACTGGTGGGCTCCTCTTTTTTGGACACAGCGTCATCTTTATTCCCTTGTAAGACAATTTCAGGTTCTTGAGCTTTGATCGGCTTTCCCTTGGGCCCTTTTTCGGTAAACCAATCAATAGTGAGTTCTAGTTCATTGTCAAAGGAATGTCCATCTTTCCACTCTTTTTCTTCTAAAAAATTAATTTAGAAAAAATAATTTTTGATCCAAATTTGAAATCAATCCTCAAAACTAACCCATAAAAGGTGCCTGTAATACCGGGTTATTCACTTTAAAACCATCATACAACGGCGTCTCCTTCTTATCCCAACACCGGCGAATTTCTGTCTCTTCTTCTTTCGATATTGGCAACACAAGTGGGAATAACACACTTCCTTCTTTCTTCTTACAATATTCATTGATGGTGTGCTTCAAAACAGTAAGAGCTGATTCCCAACCCGAATAAATTAGGCAAATATCGGCTAGCCAACCAACGCTCTCATCTAGGCCTCTATCCAAGCACTGGATTTTGACTCTGAAAAATATTAGTTTTAAGAAATTGAAGAGAGAAATTTTTTTGGGAAACCTGTATTTTTCCAAGACTTGCTCGAGATAGCTCCAAGTCAATTTTACTTTTCGGAAATCTCCACGATCAATAAGAATTTTAAAGGCTTCTGTTAAATCAGATATTATTTCCTCAGATGGTGCTGAAAAAAATTGGATTGAAAAATCAATTTAAAACATTTTTTATATGCTACGAATTTTCGCTTATTTAAGGTTGGTGACGTCGATAATATGAAAGCTCGTGATGCCACAAAAAAAGGCTTTATATACACAATTCAAGAATTCTTACGATTTCTCACAGTGAAACGAAATTTTCCAAAATACACTTCGTATCCGTCAAGCACAAATTTGTCATCAAAAATACATTTTCTCGCGGGTGGTGGCTAAAATTTTTGCATAAAGAACTGAACTGCACACACAAATTTGTCCTACTTTTGGCAATGTGTTCACTTTTCTCGGTCTCCAATCTCTCTGCTTTGCACACACCGGTGGTAACTTTGGTCCTTTTTTCTTCGTTTTCAGTTGAATTGGCTTTGGTAGTGCGGGTCGTGCAAAAGTCACACCGGGTTCATTTTTAGGCTTATCCGATTCTTGGGATTGAGAGCCTTTTTTCAAAATGAGAAGGTAGTTATAAAGACCGCCTTTTTGGGCATTTTCGGGCTTCTTGGACAGCTTTGTCATTGTAAGGCCAATCTAGAAAAAAAGGAATTAAAAGTCGTTCAAAAAATAGTCCTAGGGACATAAAAATGAGTCCATGAAATAATTTTTAGACAAAAAATGCTCCAAATATGAATCCAATGTTGAATTTTTAAATCAAAAAATTTTTAAGGCTATAGGGTTGCCAGATTGCAACCTTTAGGTTCCAAAAATCAATTTTTTGATTTTTGGCCAAAATCGAATTTTGGACAAAATCAATTTTTTTAGCAAAAATTGTTTGCTCCATTGTTTGTAAAAAAGTTTTTTGTAGAGCAAAATTTTTGCCCTAGTGGAATCGAACCTGTGGGCCCAACGTTGCTTAACTTGTCAGATCGGACGGGATGGCTTTCTTTTCCACTTCGTCAAGTAGCCGACATTTTTCGTAAAGCTAGCCATGAAAAACGTTGTGAAATATTTAAAAAACAAAGCAAAAAAATTTTTTGTCTACAATTTCGATGATTTTGGTGTCAATCTTCTTCTTTCCGAGTCCTTACAACCTTTGTTTTAGTGTCGAAGGTTTAAATCTAACTTTCCCGAGATCGTCCGTACAGACAGACAAACACACATTATACGTTTAATGTCGCAGGCTTTGTTCAACAATATATATTATCGAAAAAAATCGATTCCAACAACCAAAAATCTCAACTTCTTACTCCTCGAACATCAGAAGGCACTGGTTTCAGCTGTTTAGCTAATCTCATAGCAGCTTGATGAATAAGCTCTTTTGAAAATGTAGGATATGCCAAGTTCACCGATTTCGAAACTTGATCACATGGACCATGCGCTCCATATTTCTCTGGTTCCAAAGGAGCATCTGGCATACGAATCTGAAAATACGGTCCGAATTTTGGAATTTTTTTACAAGACATACCAAAAGCCTAAGTGTTAATTGTGTACCGGCAAGTTTGGTTCGCTCTAGTCGTTTGCTTAGTTCTTCAGTTATTCCTTGCATAAATTTGTCTAGCTCTTCAAACTAAAAATTTTGCATAAATAATGCGCAAAAAACCAAGTAATACATTATTTGCACGGATTCCAAAATTCATATCACAAGAAACAGATTTTCGAGCAGCAGTATCGGTAAACTCCATTTCTTCACCTTGTCCACGACATGAATAAAAGATCTGCAAAGAGTTAAAATTTTTTAGCACTAGTATCCAGCAGAGTATCAAGAAAAAAATTTCGTGGAGGCCCAAAAACATAAGGGCCTCACGATTTTTGATGAAAAATCATAAAGAGAGATCATTAGCTTTGAAAAAAATTTCAAAATTTGTGGACAAAAAACATAAGAGGGGATTAGACAAATTTGTTCAGATTTCAGAGATAGGCCAGTGCTGTACCCAGGATTTTATTTTAAGAAAGGTAATTTTTGGGATCAAATCCAAAATCGCAATGGTCCTCCCGTACGTATTTTCGAAAATTTTGGGCAAAACAAGGAAGAACAAAATATTTTTTCGATTTTTAAAAAAATAAATTTCAATGATCACACTAGTGTTATACTATTAATCTCTACCTTGGCACCCAACTTCGTTCCAAAAAGTGCCTGTAGTGTCGAACAAAAAACGGATTGAAGCTCTTCACAAGTCATCATATTTCCAAAAGCCTCTTTAATTTTGTGTAGAGACGAATATCCAACCCCAGGAAGGTCCTTTATAGCAACAGGTCGAATAAAATTAGAGACTTCAGCCGAAGTGACCATAAATTGTCCATTAGGCTTAGCTTTCTTGGTAGCGAGACGAGCAATGAGCATATTTGGTCCTAAAAAAATAGGGTTGAAAATGGGTACTATTATAATTTGTGTGCAGCACTCAAAATTTGTCAATTTTTTTCACCAAAAAATGTTATTTTATGAGGATTTTCAGCTTAAAAGCGAAAATTTTATGCCAAAAAACCCTCAGAAAATAACCATTTTTATTGAAAAAATGAATTTTTGGTTTAAAAATTGAAAATTTTTGGGTGATCCACCCAAGTGATACTAGTACCAACCTATCCCAGCAGAAGCGTTGCAATTTAACTCATCAAAAATCTCCTTCCTTATCTCGTTTACAACACCCATAACATCACCAATTTGTAACTCTTCGCATAATCCACTCAAATCCACGTACATCTCATCACAACTCACAGCTTTTATATCCAACGTGTATCTAAATATGAAAATTTTTCAAGCATAATTAAACACAAAAAATAAGGTACAGTCACACCCCGCAATAGTAACCCCCATCGGGCGGGATAACTATATCAAATCGGAGGAAGGGGGTCACTATATCGAGGGTTGACTGTACTTTGAAACAATGCTATATAATCGCTTAGAAGAAGCTCGATATTCTTCAAATTGGTATGGGAGGCATACAAGATCGGGGCATAAATTATAGGCGTCGCTAATCCACATCCCATTTTTTATATTGAATTTTCGAGCTTCATAGCTACACGAGGCGATTTCAGCTTTACCATGGTCAGAAGCAGACTACAAAAAAATATGATGTTGGTTTTTTTCTTCAAAAATTTTTAACTACCCTAGAATGCGTAATGACCAGCGGTTTTCCCACCAAATCCGGTCTCATTCTCAGTCCAATCGATACAAAGAAGCAATCCATATCCAAGTGGCATATAAAAGCAGAGTGATCACTAAAAATCGAATCTATGCTCGACATATAGAAATCTCAAGTTGGTATCTACCCTTTGCTTCCACTCAAATGGCACAATTTCGACCGAGAAACAAATTCATGAGTGTCCATTTTTGAACGCAGTTCGGCGATGTATTCCTTCATTTCTTGAGCAAGAGTAGAAATTAGATGCAGTCTAGAGCGTTCATAAAATCGAGAGGCACTCGTTTCCGGATTGGCATGAGTTCGGAGCACATTTTGGGTTAGCTCGAGTTGTTTAGTCAGCAAATAAGGGTGGATTGGTAACAAGAGGCCTTGTTGGAGACTAAAAAGAATATTAAAACAAATAAAGTTTCATTTTAGCCAGGACCGCACGAGCTCGGGGAGGGCGCCTGATCATGAAAGTCCCTCTGTTTTTAAAAAATTTTTTGCCCAAAATTTGGTAAAAATCATATGGATCCCTCCTATTGTGATTTTTTCACAAATTTTTTTGTAAAATGCTTGTTTTTTACGCTAAAAATGTCCAGTAATTGGTCTTCTTTGGTAAAAAATGATGAAGTTTAAAGAAAAAATGGAAATTTTTGGACTTTTTTTGGTAAAAAAATTGAAAATTTTGTGAAAAATCATGAGGAACCATTAGGAAAAAATTTAATTTTTTCGATTTCGGGGGCCGTGCCCTCAAACTCACGTACGGCCCTGATTTCAATTAACCTGTTCATAATCCATTTTGGATGCACAACAATTTCCTCCTTCCTCAAACTATCCAATTTTGACTTCGCCAAATTCATAGCAATCATATAAGTTGTTCTCCCAAGCTTGTAATAATGGTGATACTCTCCACCATTTTCCACCACAATCTTCTTAAGCTCCGCAGCTGGCGGGACTAAAAATCAAGCTTAGAAATCTCTATTTCTGCCCAAAACACGTACGTGTGTACCCATTGACAAAAATTGAGATCCCATTGAAAAGATCAGATTTTTTCGTAACATTTGAGTGAACTTGATGCATCAATTTTTGCACTTTCGCATCCATATAGTGTCCCTAAAAACACATTCAGGGGTACCAAGTCTGATTTTTCAGAAAAGTACTGATTTTGAGATGTGTCAAATCTGGCAAAATCTAATTTTTCAGTATCAAATCTGATTTTTGAGATTCGAAATTTTGTCAAGTTTATAAGAAATTTAATGGAAAATTAGCATTATGCTGATTTTTGCTCCTCATAAAATCTGATTTTTGAAGTCAGATTTTCCGATTTTAAAAAAATGTTGTTCTTGGCATCCCTGACATTTTTTCAATAAGAAAAAAAATTTTGACGTACAAAATGAGGAAATTCTCCCTTTTCACCAAGCACAATTTCAGGGCCATCTGAAACTCGTTTTCGGGTAATTCCAGTTGAAGTTGATGGCTCATCTGGATCATCAAAAGCAGAATTTTCATCCATTTTTGCGGCTGCAAATTAGGTTTTAAAAAACAAAAAAGGAATAAATTTAAAAAATTTCGAAATGCATTTTTTTGAAAAGATAAGCGCGCATAGAAAAAACTAAGCGAAACATTTTGCCAAATTTTGAAAATTACAATTGTTTGTTTTAGTTTATATGCAAAGTCAACTGTGAAAGGAACCACACAGAGCTTTTGAAAGAAATAAGGAAATATCGGAGCTACTACGCCTGGAGGGCGCACTTAACAGGAATAAAAATGCCGAAGTAAAAACGTCAACAATTTTTTGAAAATACACTATATAGGGGTAAAATTTGACGAGGAACACGTTGGAACTATTTTTTTATATCCCGCATTCTTTTTATGGCTCGCTTTCTACACATCCATTTAAGTCTTCTATCTTCTTTCTTAACTTCATCTCATGGTCTCCATATGGGCATTTTCTATCATGGTGAAGCAAGCCCAAGTCTTTTAACTGTTCGTTAAAGTTATCATCATCCAAATTTAGCTTCTTAATCAGTCCTTTAAGATCCATATACAGGGGGCGCAGAAGTCCTGGCCTAGAATGCAAAAAGTCCTGGCCTAGAGTGCAAAAAGTCTTGTCCATGTGTGCAAAAAGTCCTGGCCAAGAGTGCAAAAAGTCCTGACATAAAAAGTCTAGAAAACACGTTTTTGAAATGTCAAGACTTTTGCCCCCTTGGCGAGGACTTTTGCCCCTTAGCCGAAGGCTTCCCTCCTTGTAAACTTTATTGTACGACCACTAGGGCCGCATAGAATAACATAATAACAGAGTCGACAGTGATAAAATCATAATTAAACATGTGAATAAATCCATATATAATAGTTTGATAAAATAAATTAGTGCCTGTTTTGGTTTCCAATTCAAGACTGTTAAAGGGGGGGGTGCATTTTGTGACCATTTAGGAAAAAAATGTTTCGCAAAAATGACCTATCGGGGATAATTTGATGCGAGAAATCGATTGTGCGCACTCCCGAAGCGTAAAAATGTCATCTTGGCCTTGTTTTCGTTAAAAATTGCCTATTTCTTCGCCTTTTTTCATTGCTCTTTTCGCCCATTCCCTTATGCACCCGGAATTTTCAGCAAGCAATTTTAAAAATGCAGCGCGATAATAATGCGAAAATTATCGTCGTGAATCCATGAAAATAGCAGAGGAACTATACAGACTAGCCTAGAAAATGTATGCCCTGGAGGAATTTTGGCCTTACGATACAGAAGACCGGAGCAAAGAAGAACCTCGTAATTTGTTGGAAATATGTTGGGATTCGCTTTATAAATAGTTGCTTTGTTGTTTATCATATTCTTCTGGTTGTTTATTGTGGGTTCTTCCTTTAGATAACTTTGTAATTTTTCGAAAAAACACTGCCTGTATTCAAATGATCGTTCCCTTATGGAGCATCAGGTCCATTGGCACACGTGCAGTATATGAGAAAAAAGTGAGGGTCGTTTAAGATTTTTATTGTTTACCAATAAAGCTTTGTTTAAAAAATAACGAGTTTGATGTAGGGGTCGCAAATGCGTCAACGTAATGACAGATTTGTACGTCAATTATTATCTATTTTCTGACACTTGTAGGATAAAAAATCTTTATTTGAACGTTTTTAATTTAAAAAACGACAAAACACTTTAAAAAATGTTCTTTTTGCAAAAAACGTGCGTCCAAAATTCGCATGAATTTGTAAAAAAACTCGCTTTAAGCCCTCTCCCTCCAACTTACTTTAATTTCCCCTCCCTTGAGAGGGCCTTAAAGCGAGAGTTGACTGTATGTGACCGGTGACAAATTTTCACTTTTTATAACTTTGAGCATCATTTATCAGGCAATAGGAAAA
The DNA here is from genome assembly GCA_900406225.1 of Acrobeloides nanus. Classification (NCBI taxonomy): domain Eukaryota; kingdom Metazoa; phylum Nematoda; class Chromadorea; order Rhabditida; family Cephalobidae; genus Acrobeloides; species Acrobeloides nanus. The sequence goes on along the minus strand of OZJO01002714.1, from coordinate 3,534 downwards.
TAGGAACGAATGCACCGCACACTTTTTTGAGGAACGAGCGCACAGTTTTTTGTTTTTGAAATAATTCAAAATTGACGTGGTGAATTCCGATGATTTTGGTGTCATTTTAAAGCTGGCAATCGTAGCAATCTAATGACGCCAAGATCATGGCATATCTCTTTATGGTTGTTGAGATATTTGATAAAATGTGAAAAATGTCGATTTTTTAGAATTTTTGATTTTCGGACAAAAATTCTAAAAAATCGGCATTTTTCACATTTTATCAAATATCTCAGCAACCATAAAGAGATTTCTCATGATCTTGGCGTCGTTGGATTGCTACGATTGCTAGCTTTAAAATGACACCAAAATCATCGAAATTCGCCACGTCAATTTTGAATTATTTCAAAAACAAAAAAATGTGCGCTCGTTCCTTAAAAAAGTATGCGGTGCATTCGTTCCTATTGCCATTCATCAGAAGTGTCGGCTATGTATATAGCGCAGGGATAAGTGGCACAAAAGCTATAGTGAACGGGGAGAGTTCGATCTTCTGGGTCGAAAATTTAATTTTTGCGAATCTAAAAAAGTTGTCAAAACAAACTCCCCCCTTCAAATTACATGAAAAAATTTTGCCTACCATTACAGTCAAACCTCCATATAACGATACCCTCTTGAATTCGATATTACGACCCCCGAAAAATACAATTGTTCGAATTTCGCTATAAACACGTGTAATCTTTTTCCATTTGATTAAATTCGGAAAAAAAGTTTTGATTAAAAATTGCTTAATTTTCTTGTTTTTGTTGTTGCATTTCCTTGTTTTTAAATTTATTTGTGCAATTTATACACACATTTATAGTTTTAAAAATGCCGAAAGTATTTCATTGGGGAAATTGAAAATCATAAGAGACTCCGAAACTATCACCAAAAAGTGGTTTGACCAGGAATCGAGAAATCCCTAGAACGACCATTATTGGAATTTTAAAAGAGCGAGAGAAAATCATTCAAGCTGTTGAAGAAGGGAGCCTAAGCGAATAAATTTGAAAAATGCTAAGCGAATACATTTAAAAAAGGCGAGCAACCAAGATCTCGAAGAACACCTATTGAATTGGATTAGGAATTTAGAAGCCAAAATCTTCCAATTTCTAGTGAATTAATACAGGTAGGCATTTATATATTTGGTGTGTTTTAAATCGACCGCTTTTTAGGAAAAAAATCGCAAACGAAATTGAATATGAAGAATTTAAAGCGTCTAATGGGTGGCTTACAAAGGTTGGGCGCCGGAATTTCATTGTCTTTAGAAGTAATCAAGGAAATCCGAAGTTGAACCAGGAGTTGTAATCTTGGAATATCTCTATGCGGATGAAAATTTGGCGACAATTTTTAAATCGATCGCTTTTTAGGAAGAAGCTTTAAAAATTGCAAACGACATGCTCAGCACACACGTCAGAATCTAGTCTAGTTCATGAAGCAGTAGAAGAGTAGAAGTGATGGAATTCGAAGAAATGGAATTTTACAACCCAATGAGATGGCGGAATTGATGGAATTTGAATTTTTGCTAGATGAAGAATCAAAAATCTTAATTTTCATTGTTTATTCATATTGGAAGGGCAGGGCGAAGGACGAAATTTTTCTACGAAAAAAGATGTTACATCTGAATTTTTGCTAGATGGTGAATCAGAAATCTTAAATTAATTTTCATATTTTTCTAGAAAAATTCGATATAACGACCCCTTCCTGGGGATGTCTTTATATGTAAGTTTGACTGTATTTTTCGATTTTAACCTATGTAAGACTCTAAACAGATTTTTTTCTTTTTTCTATCCTTTGCGCCACTTGCTCCTGCGCTATGTGGTCTCAACTATTTTTACTGTTTCTGCGAAACAGACTATAATAACGGCACACAATTTCTATAATCATACAATTGAAAAAAGAAATTATAACTGAATGCCATTTTCTTTAAGCAACTTTTCCATCATTTCTCGATCTTCTTGGCAGTGGATATTGCGTAAAATTTCTTTGAGCAAATTTTCGTATTTTTGAGTCACCTTAAAATTGAGTTCATTTTTTAAAACTTTTTTTCCAACTGACCTCAGTTTTTACTCGATTTTCTCGTTGAACCCAATAAGTTTGATGGTATTCACGTTGCTTGCGCTTGTTCGGATCGTCTTTATGTAGGGGAACATGTATTCTCGGGCGTCCTCTTCCACGCTTGCCAGTTTCTCCACGAAGAGGCTGACTTTGACTAGTTTCATGCTCAGAGTTCGATAGCTGTATAGATTCTGGGTCTTTGTTTGGCTTCAATTCATCAGAAATTTTGGATTTTAAGATATTCGTCAAATGCACATCAGATATAGTTTCTTTGAGTAAAGCTGGCATTTCTCTGCTGGGTACCGACCGATCTTCTGAAGAGAAGTTAGCATCGCTCTCATATGATGAAGTTGAGTTAACTCGTATCGGCCTTTCATATGTCTCGTATTGGCCTTTCTTTTCATATGAGTGATCATGTCGAGTCGATTCTTTGAGTAAAGCTGGTTTCTAAAATTTTTCACTCTTTACTCTATAAAAAATTCCATTGTGGCATTTCTATAGTTTTGCGCTCGCCTTTAAAATTGACTCGATTTTATCTGTTCATCGCAAAAAACGTGAAAAACTGGTCAAGGCATGAGGAAATCCAACATGAAATGAGACGAGAAGATAGTAGTACCCTATCACAGAATACGATTGTCGACTACTACAATTATTTTCGTTGTGTTACTGAAGATTATCTAGTTCGTAATCCTATGACTTATTGATGAAAGTTTTATAACGAAAAATACAATCGAATCAATTTTAATAGTGAGCGCAAAACTATAGAAGTGCCTTCAAAAAATTTTAACCTGTTTTTGGCTAGTTATTGATCTTTCTTCATTGTCACTTAAGACTTCTTCCTTAATTTTCGGTCTATTCTGTTGTGCTCGTTTTCCTTGTATAGAAGTCGATGTAGAAGGAGGATTCAATTTCAATTCTTTGCCACTTTCGGATTTGGATTTTAGAGGGGTTTGAGATGAATTGGCATCTTCTGGTTCTTTGATAATGACTATTCTCTCAGTTTTTGACTATAAAAACCATATTTTCAAAAATCTTTCGAAAAAAAGTCGAAAAATTTGCTAAACATTTAAATTTTTGACGACAATTAGTTAAAAATTGACATTTTTTGTTAAAAATTGACATTTTTTGTTAAAAATTGGCAAATTTTTGACATTTTTTGTGGAAAATATTTTGGAGCAAAAACGGGGACCACATGATTTGTTAAAATTTGACCCTTCCCTGTACCTTTTCGGCATTTTGGTGCGCCGTGGTTCTTGCTATCATAGCAAAGTGGTAGATCCCACGATTTTCTATTACAAAAAATACCATACGGGATCGAACCCTCTCCGTTAGAACGGAGAGGGTTCGAGCCCAGATGGTATTTTTTATATTAAAGGGGGGGGGGTACACTTGTATAAGTAAAATCGAGATTTTCCGAGATTTTATAAAAACGATGCATAAAAATGATTTTTTTATCATAAATTG
>OZJO01002711.1:0-11936 GCA_900406225.1 Acrobeloides nanus | reverse complement strand
CCAATAGGGTCATTTTTACACAAAAAAATTTTTCACTGAGAATAAGTGGTAAAAGTCACCCCCCCCCCCTTTAACAATTTTATTCCAAAATACATAATTCTTTTTTTATTTTATAGCTGAGTATTTTTGTGACAAAACCTGCAAGAAATTTTGTTCAAAAACTTAGAACATAACATTCGATGGCCAAGGAACCGAATAGGTTCCTTGCGGTTCCGATTTCTATGCGGTTCCTCTATGTTTAAAGTTTTTGGACAAAATTTTTTTGCAGGATTTGTGGCAAAAATACTCAGCTATAAAGCACTAGTGCTATTTTCGAGAAAACAAGGTGAAGGAAGCATTTTCAAGCGACGGGGATGTGCGCAATCGATTTTCACCCTATTTTTACCCCTAGAAGGTCATTTTTCAAAAAAATTTTTTGAAAAGGGCCCTAATTTGGGCCCCTTTAAAGTAAATGAAAAAATTTTGCCTGTCATTATTTTCAAAATTTGATCCGTGGAACCATATAAAAAGGTATCCTCTAGAGACAATCCAACTGTATAGTCTATATATATATCGTATAGCATAGGTAGACTAATAGGAGTGGAGAGGGTGGTTTTCATGAATTAAAAAATAATAATTAGCTGTGGAATCCCCCTGAGTCTCGAGATAAGCATTTTATAAACAAAATATAGGCTTCAAAGAAAAAATTATAACTTTTTACAGTTAAAAGCTTTTTCAATAATTTTTGCGCATTTTATAGGGGATGAAAAGACACAAACTATGATATATTAATTTTGGTCTCAACCTTTGTCTTTATGGCTAACAAAAATGATCCCATTTTCCCTAGAAAAAATTGAACTTTCGGGGGTCTAAAATCGACTTTATTTGCTCGCCTCGACTTTAAATCGACTTAAAAAACTGTTTCTAGGTCAGAAAAACATTTTTTGATCATTTTTGGTATAGGTTATGAAAGTTCGATTTTCGACTCTCGAAAATCGAGCAAAATAAAGTCGATTTTAGACCCCCAAAAGGTCAATTTTTCTAGTGAAAATGGGGTAATTTTTGTAAAGCGTTTTTCGGGTGCAAATATGGACACCCTGCTCTTGGGGGGGGGGGACCAAGGTGTAAAAAATCTAAATTTCAAAAATTTCTCCAAATCGGCTGATTTTTTGTACTTGGAGGGTTTTCGGATATGGGGAACACGAATCCGAAAGAATTTTTTGATTTTGAGCGCAGGAAAAATTAGAAAATCAAAATTTTTTAATTTTCACGATATAAACGTGTCACACCAAATAGTCTGGCAAAGCCAGACTAGCTGGTGTTTATATGACTAATTCGTTTTATGCAAATTTCAAGAGGACTATAAAAGTCCTCAAAAGACTCGTAGGCACTCAGAAGAGATAAAGACTCGGAAACAAGCCTGAACGCCGAAGGCGCTCGGTCTCAATAAAAGTTTTATTGTATCCTACAATGTTTTATCCTACTACATTAAACGTGTAATGTCTATCTGTGTGTTCAGATGATCTCGGGAACGCTTGATTTAGACCCTCAAAGCTAAAACAAAAGTTGTAGGGGACGATGAGAGAAGACGATCGACACCACTTTTATGGAGGTACTAAATTTTTTCAAAAAAAGGTTAGCTATATCATGGATTAATAAAAAAAAAGTATTAGTAATAACTAATACATTTTTAACGAGGAGCGTCGCTCGAAGTCACATCCCCCTCCCAGAGTGCGGAGCGCTCGGTTCCCGGTACTTTCTTATTAAACTATAATTTGCGTAGGTTATCTTGTACTAAATATTTTATTGCTTTAATAATGATTTATATATTATTTTATTCATCATTTAAATACTCATGTTTTGCAAAACTTATTTATAGACCTGATTTTTAAACCTGTCTGGAAAATTCTTTTTTTTTATATCCATGGTGCGAAATTTTCTACCTTATAAGCTATAACAGCTTCCTCTGAAAGTTTATGTTGCGGTTTTTTGCATGAATGCACCTGTTTCCTACTAATGCGCAACCAGTAAAACGTCAATGTTTCTTGTTAAACTAGAGCATTTTACGCTTAGTTGAAAGTCAATCTATCTTTGTCGCCTAGGTGTTATTAAACCATTGTTTTGGAAAAATACCTTGTCCGTTTTAAGATTTTACAATTATTTTAGGAAGTTTTTGGACTATTCTTATGATTATCACATAATCATAAAGAATTGATTCTTACGCAAATTTTTGGGCATAAATCTTAAAAAATTAGACCGAATTTAAGTTAAATGACCTAGATTTGCGTGTCTACTCGTCCGTAGTGGCTACCTCATTAAAAAGAGCTTAGCTTTTGCTGAAGTGGAAGTGGAGAAGAGTCAAGTTTTGCCACTTAAGGCCCCAGGGTATAACTTATAGTGGTATTTTGTTCTTTCTCTATTTTTGCACTGAAGAGCTTGATTTTTAAGCATCAACAATTTTTCAAATTTTTTGACAGATTTCTCGAAGGGAGTCAAAAGGAAGGACACTAATAATCGACACTTTTGGGGTGGGAAATGTTCGAGATTTTGTTGATACTTTTATAGCTTTTTATATATAAAAAAGAAACTACATAAGTATAAGTTCCATGAGCAGACATCAATTTGTATTTCAAAATGGAGATGTTTTTATGCTTGTAATTTTACTCTTTATTTTTAAAATTTTTCAACATTTCAAACAGCTTTTTTAACCACTTGAATAGGAAAGGATGATAATACAAGATGTTCCCTACACTCGTTTTTTGAGGATATCGCGAGGATTAATCCGTTTTCGATAAGGTTTGTTTAAAAATTGCTGAGGCATTGGGCTACAAAAGTTCTGCCACTTAAGGCCCCAGGGTATAACTTATAGTGGTATTTTGTTCTTTCTCTATTTTTGCACTGAAGAGCTTGATTTTTAAGCATAAGTTGGCCAAAATCCACTACAACCTATTTTTAAGCTCAAAAAACCTCCGTCATCGCACCCAAATACCTCTCACAAGGAAACATTTCTAACTTTGCATCTTCGATTTCGATCAAACATACGCCAATTTTTTATCTATAGTGGGGATACTAAAAACCCGCGAAAATTTTTTCCGATTGACACTCCCATGGGGAGATAGAGCATAAAATGTTATTTTTGGAATTAAGATCGTTTTATGGCCATATCTTGGTCAGATTAAATTCGTTGAAGTTCAGAAATAGCTCTTCGAATTCCTGAGATCATGGTGAACAACTTTGTAGAACGTCACTTTTTATGAAAAATTTTCTGTCATGGGGAAAATCCTTACGAAAATATTGGTTTTTTGATTGAAATCTTGAGTTATGATATATTATAACTCAAGATTTCAATTAAAAAACATATTTTCATAAGGATTTTCTCTATAACAGAAATTGTCTCAAATAAAATGATGTTCTACAAAGTTGTTCCCCGTGATCACAGAAATTCGAAGAGCTATTGCTGAGATCCAATGGATTTAAGCTGATCGAGATATGACCATAAAACTATTTTAGCTCCTAAAAATCACATTTTAGGCTCTTTCTCCCCATAGGAGTGTCATTCAAAAAAATTTTTGCGGGGTTTTTAGTATTCTCACCATGGGTAAAAAATTGGAGTATTTTTGTTGAAATCGGAGCAAAATTGGAAATGTTTGTCAGAATTTTGGCAGTATCACTTTTCGTACAATTGTTTTCGTACGGACTTTTCGTATAAATACAAGGGGGAGGGGGTAAAAGTCCTCGCGTGAGGGACGGTATATCCTCGCATAAATTTCTCCTTAGGCGAAGACTTTTCGCCCCCTTGGCGAGTAATTTTGCTCCACCCCCTTTTGTATTTGTATGAAAAGTACCTGTACGAAAAGCCCGTACGAAAAATAATTGTACGAAAAGTACCGTACGAAAACAATTGTACGAAAAGTGATACTGCCAGAATTTTCCCCAAAAATCCCTTTGGATTCTGAAAGAGAGCACCCCGAAAAGGTAAATCCCAAAATTTAGTCGAAAAATCTTTTTCCTTCCCTGTCTACAGCGATTGCAAGATTGCACTAATTTAAGTTATTTCTACCATCATTCAAAAGCTCATTTTAATAAATTTTCATTAAAAAATGATGTTCTAAAGTTGTTCGGCGTGGTCATAGGAATTCATTAAAGAGGGGTGCATTTTGCGACCATTTGGGAAAAAATTTTTTTTGTAAAAATGACCCTATTGGGAGTAATTTGATGCGATAAATCGATTGCGCGCACTCCCGAAGCGTAAAAACGCCATCTTACCAAATTTCGTGAAAAATTGCCTATTTTTTCGCCAGTTTTCGACGAAAAAAGATGAAAAAAGCGAAAAAATAGGCAATTTGTCACGAAATTTGGTCAAGATGGCGTTTTTACGCTTCGGGAATGCGCGCAATCGATTTTTCGCATCAAATTACTCCCAATAGGGTAATTTTACGAACAATTTTTTTCTCCAAAATGGTCGCAAAATGCACCCCCTTTTAACTATTGCTCAGCCTAAACGGATTTAAATTGACTGAGATAATCCCTATAATAGTAAAAATATCGAATTTGCCATAGACAGAAAAGGAAAAAAGATTTTCGACGAAATTTTGAGATTTACTGTTTTTTCAGGGTGCTCTTTCAGAATCCGGATGAATTTTTGAGGAAAAAATTTCTAAAGGGAACTTGATTGCGACGGCGGGGGTTTTTAAGCATAACAAAACCAAGGTTGCAGCGGATTTTGGCCAGTTTATGCTGCTTTTGTAGCCCTATGCCTCAGCATTTTTTAAAAACCTTATCGAAAACGGATTAACCCTCGCAGCGATATCCTCAAAAAAACGAGTGTAAAATCACTAGTGGGACACTCTGTATTTAAATTTTTTAGATGCCATAAAATATGAGGTCAAATTGGCCGCTATGGGCGATATTTACCTACCTTTAACAAGGTTATTATTATTAGCTAATCAAATGTCTGCAAATTTAACTAGACACAATTCTGGTGGGTATATTGCAGAAAGGCGACCATCTTTATACGCTTATGATGATTATGAAAATGGATATGGTGGGTTAAAAATTTAAAAGATTATAGGGGGGAGCAGAATTTTCCGGAATTTTTTCATCATAAATCATCATAAAACCGTCAAACATAAAAAGCACGTATTTAAACATGGAAGAGTAGTGTGACATCGATTTTTGAAGACAATTGAAAACAAATAATGAAAACACTTTATAAAAAATCCCGAAAATTTTTGGGCTGTACAATTTTTTTTTGACCCCCTTCCTGTGATAAAAACAAAACCCCTCTTCTTTATCCCAAGGAATTAGTGTTAAAATTTATGAGCATTTGTAAAAATTTTTCAAAATTGAGTCATGCCTTTTATCCAACAGATATTTGATCCTATAGCCAAATACAACGACTTGAAAACTAAACAACCCATAATGCATTTTCTTAAGCAGGTGTCGTTGAGGATTTTTGACACCTCCGAGCTCGGAAATCTCCCCGCAAATAATGATTTGGAATCAAATTTCTCAACTTTGGTTTGCCATTTGCAACTCTCATCTAGTCTTTTATTTGGATCAGCTGTTCTCAGGGTGGATGTACTAGTGTCAGCATTGTTCATCATTATCTTTTTATAAGGATTTTGATTTATAATTATTTTTATAAACTGGAAACCGAGCGTCTGCAATGCTCCTTTCACCAGGAGTGCCTGCAGTCATACATTATCAATGGGGGGACTATCCCCCCTCATGTAGCTAGCATTGAGCCAAAAATTAAGATTCATATATCCTCGGAGTTCCAAGTCTCAAAGCTATATAGCCGAGCCAAAAAATTAGATGGCGACCTTTTTTTGGTCGACAATATATAGCCCAAGGTAGCCTACCCCCTCTTTTTCATGTATGCCTGCATTGCTCCTAATATGGTGTGCAAAAGTTTGTAAATATTTGAAAACTTATTTATTTTGTGCCCTTATTTGAAAGACAATTTTTTCTTTCTATGCAAAAAATAATCCCGGACGTTTCTAAATTAACTTGAAGGCTTCTTCTTTCTTTGCTTGTTCCTTCCTGTCTTCAAAATTACAATTTTAATTGACTAGTTCCTTTCTAGGACAATCTTTATTTTTCCTAGTATAGAATTACACTTTTATATGTTATTCACTCGTTTATATTGGGTTGTTCCAAAAGTTCTGGGACTTTTTATATAAATTTGGGATCTTAAAATTATCGAGCCCTCCTCGATCAAGACAAAGAATCTGTGTCAAAGAAGCGTTTTTAATCTTCGGGAATGCGCGCAATCCATCCCCGCATAAAATTATATATGGGACATTTAGAATAAAAATTTTCCGGCAAAAATGTTTTCGCATAGTGGAATCACCACATACCCCCTATTTTTTATGCGAAAAACACGAAAATCGCGTTAAAAAAATTCCTAGTCGCTTCAATAGTGGTCAGATTGAATTTTATGCCAATTTTGGGGGTTTTAGAAAAAAGTATACATATAGGAATTAAGCGTTTTTAGATGGAAAAATGAGGTCTAAAACTGAGACCCCCAAAATTGACAAAAATTCAATCTGACCACTATTGAAGCGACTAGGAATTTTTTTAACGCGATTTTCGTGTTTTTCGCATCAAAAATAGGGTATGTGGTGATTCCACTATGCGAAAAAAANTGCTCGGGAGCGCCGCTCGGTTTCCAGTTATACTGCTGGAAAAGAATTTATATTTATGGAATTTAAAAGACTTTTTTTGGATTCGACTAAAAATTTAAAATTAAACTTTGTTTTAAACGTTTATCTCCAAAAACATTAAAATTTTTGTTTCATCAAAAATTTATGCCATCCCGTAAAGTAGCCATCACACTTAAATAAATCAATAGCGACGGAAGTCCGAGTGAGGACCAATTTGGCGACAGACACGGACCGGAAATTGCCAACTATTTTCGCGCCTTTGGCCGTTTCCGGTAAAAATGTGCGAGAAAAAGATGGATAGAGAAAGCTTTCGGCCATGTGCCGTGATTTTTGACTTATAAATTTTTATAGTTACTTCTTTATTATTTTTTTTCTTGAAAATTATATTGCCAAGTGTTGCAACAAAAAATCTGGTAAAATGCTTGAGAATGGGTTTTATTTAGTCAATTTTCGTTTTTGTATATTTTAAAAATATTTTTAGAACATCTTGGTGAGTGGGGTGGAAGGAAAATCTTACCTTCCCCATCACCAAAACTCCAAAACGTTAGGATTTTGTTCAAATCTACCAAAAACGCCTAGAATTCAAAATCCAAAATTTTTTAACATAAAATAAAAATTTTCGTTTTAATGGCCTTTTCTCCAACTTCTCCATTGTCTCATGAGTCTCTGAGGAACCGTTATGAATGATAATCGAACGAACACTTTTCTGCATACTATTCCTTCTTTTATGGCATCATCTCCCATAAGCATCCTTTAAGCGGGATTACCCAAGGGTGCGATTATTTCAAGCGCGAACTCGGAACTTTGACACTTTGCGCGCAGTTATGGCCATGCACTTCTTCCAAAGATTCCGGACAAAATTCTTCCAAATAGTAGCTTATTGCTAATGGATGTGTTTAAATTCTAGATTAGCTTATCTCATGTTGGATTTTAAGTGGTGGGTTGAGCTAGGATTATAGGATGCATATATTGATGTTAATTGAGTTAGTTGAGGAGCATATGCGCATGAAAATTTTAAGGTTATTGAATTTTGGATAATTTTTTGTTAGCCATAAAGAAAATTTTTTCCATTTTTTCTCATTTAAAACACAAGTTGTCCCAAATTAATTTTACGCTAAAATTCGCTCGTAACTTTTTAAAAATAAGCCCATTTTTGATCATTTTTGTTTTAATTCATCCAGGAGACCACTTCTAGTAAAAAATTGAAAAAGAAAACTTTTTTGATCGGACCAATTTGGTATATTTTTTATTTTGTTTTTTTAACTCTTAGTTTTTAATAGTAATTTAGTTTCTTAAACACTATGACATATGGCATCGTTGACATTTTTTATGCCCACAGAGAAAATGCTTCGTGCCTTCCTATTATTTGTCAGCAATATGAGCGATTTTTGAGTAATTCCCGCGCGATTATAAATGCGCATTTTCCCTGCGTCTAGGCCTAAGTTTTTGGCTAATGATGAATGCTCACTTCTTATAGCATATTTTCCTGGAATTTGGTTGCTTTATAGAGAGATCAAAGTCGTTTTTATTAAGATTTTTGACTAGGGAAAATTTATGGATAGGGTAACCAAGTTTATTGTTTTAGCTCAACTTGGTTTTCGTGATTTTCTATAGTTTTTTGGTATTAAAAAATTTTCTCTAGCCGAAATGCGATGCCATGTTCGAAGCAAAGATTTAATTTCAAGTTACCGACCTCCAATTTCATAAATATTTTTCCTAATCTAAAAATCATTACCTTTCTAATACTTTTCAATTCAACAACCTCAGAAGCCTATCATCCTGGTGTCGTCCTTATTTTATCAGCATTAGCAAATGCTGCTCATCGACCTATAGCATCAATTTCACACGGGTCATCTTCATCGACCCATAATAGAAAATTTTTGGAAACCTTTCCGGGTTTGGAAGAAAAAGAGCTAAGACAGAAGTTTGTTGCACAACCGGGNCTGCTCATCGACCTATAGCATCAATTTCACACGGGTCATCTTCATCGACTCATAATAGAAAATTTTTGGAAACCTTTCCGGGTTTGGAAGAAAAAGAGCTAAGACAGAAGTTTGTTGCACAACCGGGTGTAATTGATTCATTAAATGGAGAAGAGGTTTTTGATCAAAGAGAATTTGTGCGAATTTCTCAAAGGCAACATGAAACCGTTGAAAAATATGAGAAGAGGGTTTATAGTAAGCTTTTTTCAAAATAATTAAGCTTCCACTTCGCCCAGAAAAGTTGACATTTTTGATGATATTATGAAAATTCATTAAAATGGAGCATTTTTTATTTTTACAGTAAAATATGAATCTCGTCCGTTGTCAAGATATGGGTCGTGAACTGAAAGAAACGAGTTTTTGCGGATTTCATTGAATCTTTATAAAATGACCCTCTGGGGCTTTTTCTATGGGAGGAATCGATTGCGCACATTTCCGAAGCCTAAAAGCGTTTCCCTGCCACTGATTCAGGTAGGAAGTGGGTGTATTGAAGAGAAAATCTCATTAATCAGAGTCAGGGAAGCGTTGTCACACAACGAGAATGCTCTCAAACGATTCCCCACATACAATTACCCCAGGAAAATGATTTTTAAACGAAAATCCAAAATAGCTTCCCTGATCCTGAATCATGGAAGAATGCGATGTATAACACGAAAATTGCCTGAATCAGGGCCAGGCACAATTTTTATGCTTCAAAAATGCGCACAATCGATTTCTCGTATAAAAATTAACCCATGAAATTTGATTTTCATATAAAAATACAAGACTTTCTTTTAGATGAAATTTGAAAAGCTCATTTCTTTCATAATGACCCAATAGTTGCATGTGAAGATGAGATTGTTTATTACAACGAAAACATGTACAGGGTGCCCAACAACGGAGCAATTTTGCGATTTTTGCGCAATTTTTTCATTTGTTTCAAATTTTTTAGCTTTCACCAAAATAATAGGATGTTTATTGGGCTCTATTCTAGTTTCTGAGTCCAATCAACTTTTATGAGTTCGATCAACATTTATGAGTCCGATCAACAGTTTATGAGTCCAATGATATATTTGNTTTATGAGTCCGATCAACAGTTTATGAGTCCAATGATATATTTGCACAATTCAATCAAAATGATCTTTAAAAAAATTTGGCCTTAGGTTTAGCCTAGGACTTAGGCTAAGCCTTAGGCCTAAGCTAGCCTAAGGCTTAGCCTAAGCCTAGGCTTAACCTAAGCCTTAGGCCTAGACTTAGCCTAAGCCTTAGCTTAGCCTAGCCTTAGTCTTAAGCTAAGCCTAAACCAAAGCTTTTTTCAGCTTGGGGGGGGGGGGTAAAAAAATGTGATTGGACTCAACTGTTGATCGGACTCATAAAAGTTGATTGGACTCAGAAACTAGAATAGAGCCTTTTATTGTATAGGGGGTTTTTATGCGAGGAATCGATTGCGCGCATTGCTGATCCTGGAAAACGCTTACCTGACCCTGATTCAGGGAAGAGATGATTGTATTGAAGCGAAAATAGGAAAAAATAAATAGGCTAACAAACTTTTATTGAAATGATATTGATATTGATGTTCATGTTTTCGTTGTAATGCATGAACGAAACTTCACACACAATTATCTTGACAACGGCAGCAATTCAGGATTTACTGTAAAAAGAAAAATACTCTATTTTTATGAATTTTCAAAATATCAACATAAACGGCAACTTTTTCAGAGTGGCATGGCCCTTTAAAGTTTTCCCTAAAATTTCTATTTTTACCAAATCAGCTTTTTATACTATTATAATTGCTCTGCAGGATACTAAATTTGCCACAGCATAATAATTTTCATCATAGAAATTATTTTCATCATAAAAATTGTTTTGCTTCCAACTTTTCTTCCAATTTTCATAAGATTTCGTAAAACCTTGCAATAATTTTCTCAAAAATTAAATAAATTTTTATCCCTTAAATAAAAATTTCTTCACATATCATTTCTCCAACTAATCCCCTCGAGAAATTACCTCTTCTTATAAGTTTATGTAAATGTGCGTGTAAACTCATTCACCGGCCAATTTCCCCCACTTTTCCTCAAGTGAAGCATTTCCGTAGTTCTTTTTGGAGACACGAGTCACCCAATTTTATGGGGTGCTTATTGCAATTTCAAGATGTTGTTGGCAATTTGGGATTGAGTCGGCATAGAAATTGAGACGCGTCTAAGTTTTTGACTTTATTTGTACTTATGATTGTCATTGGGGGTATTTATGATATAGGGGGTACTTAAGGTTTTAAAGTTGAGTAAATCAAAATTTAGAAAGATGATGTTACGGATTTTATGGGCCTACCTCAGTACGGCTGTTTTTTTTGCTAAAATTGGAGGAAATTCGAAATTTTAAAAACGAGTAATGCCATTCGATTCAGCTGCCGAGACGAGTAGTACGAATACCATAACATGGGTTACTCATCATGAGACCATGGCCGAGTGGATAAAGTGGGATATTTGCAGTTTATAGGCTAGGGTTCGAATCTCGAAGCGGGATTCGAACTCTAGCGTATAAACTGCAAATCTGTCACTTTAGCCACTCGACCATGGGGTCTGAATGAAAAAATCATGTTATGGTATTCGTTCTACTCGTCTCGGAAGCTGAGTCGAATAGCATAAATCGTATTAAAAATTTTCGAATTTTCTCAAATTTTAGCAAAAAAGCCGCCGTGTCAGTAGCATAGGGAGAAGAGTCGAATAGGAGGGAAAGTACTTTTACCCTAAAAATTTTTACAAGTGACCCTTATTCCTCTTTCTCTACGCCACTTTCCTATTTCATATCTACTCCACCCCAAAACAAAATCTCCGAGACGCAAAAGTTATATTCCTCATTTTATTATTGTTCAAGCTTGAGACCTTTTCGTAATTGTTCGAATGAACCACATATTCTTGAAGTGATTTTCTCACATTCATTTACTCTATACCCAATTTTATAGCCACAAACTTTATTATCCATAAGTTTTATTACAATTTCATCTTCACCGAAAAGAAGGTTTCTTTTCATCGATTTTTATTTTTGAGCCAGATTTTATATTTGAGCCTAGCTAGAGTTCTTTTTAAAGGGGAGTAAGAATCGTGACTGCATCTCTGTCAGAAGATTTTTTCTGTCAGAAAAATCCTAGAAAGCGCTCCAATTTGAATTTATTTAGTGAGATTAACGCATGGGAAAGTTTTTAAAAGTCATTTCGAGTCAAAATTCGATTTCTAAAAAATTCAAAACCATGTCCGAAGCTCAATACCATTGATTTTACGTGTATTTTTTGAATTTTCTAACCCCCCTAAAACACCCAAGATAATTTTTT
>OZJO01002709.1:0-13988 GCA_900406225.1 Acrobeloides nanus | reverse complement strand
AAACTTTCCCATGCGTTAATCTCACTAAATAAAGTCAAATTAAATGGCGCTCGAGCTTTTTCAACTACGGCCACTTAGGCTCGAACCTTCAAGATATCGTCTCTTAAGCAAATAACTACTACCTAGAGAAGGTAAAAAAATTTTAAATGATTTATATAAACTAATAGATAAATATGTGATATTGTTGAACTCGTTAAAATAATTCTTAGTATATGAATTAATTAATTCTTTTATGTGTGAAATTTTAATTAAAAGAATTTCTATTTTTAAGAATTTAACATGGCTTGATAAACATAAACACACAAATAGGGTTGATTATGGTAAACCATGGAGCTAACATCATACTAAATGTGCCCAGATTTAAAGAATCCAGTTTAAAAATGAATGCCATTAGAAACATAAGAATGGGAAAGAAGCATATCAATGGACTTATTTCCTTAACTTGATAAAATTATGATTTCATGGAGCATTTTACCTGTACAAAGAAAATATAATTAAGTTGCTGCTGAACCTTTCTAGTCGCATCGCTTATTCCTTTTTGCCTCTTCATTTGTTTTCATATTTTCAAGGAAAAATATAAGATAAGTGCATAGGATAGTATGAGTTGTTCAGAATCATGGTTTACATTGATCTATAACATTCTTCGGTTCAATACGAATATTTTCATGTCTTTGTTCTTAGCTGAAATTTCAAAAGATGACTGAAAAACGGAGTTACTCAAGTTGCTGAGATGAAAAGTATTTTCTTTCAATCGAAATTTTTGTCGGAAACTTTTTTTAAAAATGTTTTCACATCACCTTCTTAAATATTAGCGATGTCTCGAAGCGCGCATTAAGCTTTAAACTTCGACTTTCGACTAGGGCTGTCCAAATTGACGAAAAATTGACTCTTTGTGAAACTCGTGTCTCTTTATGAAACAAGAATTTTTTATACGAAACGGTCCTATTCGAATAGAGTCAAGCTAAATGGCGAATGAAAAACAAAATTTATCATTGTTTTAAATTTTCAGTTCTATTTCAAAAAGAAACAGTTGATGACACATAAGTGAACGCTGTTTCAAAAAGAAACAAGATCAAATCGACTCAGGTGGGATTCGAACCCAAGACCATTAGGCTCGAATCCGGGAAGCACTACCACTGAACCAAGTTCACGTTAAAACACTCAGGAGTCCATTTTTTCAGAAAATGGGATTGTTTAAAAAATGCAATTTTCTTTGGTTTCCTGAGCTTTTTAGCGCCCCAAATAAACTTCACTAAACCTCTAGGTGTAATTTTTCACGAGGAATCGAATGAACCCACTCTCGTTCCATGAAAAGCGCAGGAAATCCGAGAAAATGGGATATTTTTTTAATTTTGAAAATGTTTTGAATATCGAAAATGAGTTTTTTTTAACACAACACCATTTTTAGCAATATATTGTTCAAACTCGATTTCTTCTCAAAGATAGAGTGATAAATTGTCCCTGAATCAGAGTCAAAAAGTGCATTTTCATCATAGCAACCAAGTTGTGACAGTTTCCCTATAAGAAATAATTGAAAAATATTGATTTTAATAAAAAAGATAACATTTATTTTTTTAAATAAGAGTTAAAGCGAAACGTCGTTAGGAACAATAATATTTGTTTCTATAATATGCTTTTTGCACAATATTTTGTCTCTGTAGGGCTTGACAAACATAATCACACAAAAAGGGTTGATTATGGTAAACCATGGAGCTAACATCATACTAAGTGTGCCCAGAATTAAAAAATCCAGATTAAAAATGAATGTAATTAGAAACGTAAGAATGGGAAGGAAGCATATCAATGGACTAATTGCCTTAACTTGATAAATTTATAATTTCATGGAGCATTTTACCTGTAAAAAGAGAATATAGTTAAGTTGTTGTTGAACCTTTCTAGTCGCATCGCTCATTATTCCTTTTTGCCTCTTCATTTGTTTCCATATTTTCAAAGAAAAATATAAGATAAGCGCATAGGATAGAATACTTCCAATAACCATATATATAAAAGACCATAATATAAATGGGTTAGTCTAAAAGTGCAAAAAAATGAATGAAACATAGAAAATTATATACCATTTTAGTTACAATAAAAATCATCTCATTATCCTCATTTGGCCGTTTTAAAATATTCTTCGTAACAAATGGATTTAAAGAAACCTCATTTTGAGTGGGAAGAAACATCAAACTGTTCAATGTAACAGATATTAAACTGAAAACACCCATTAAAAGATACAAGAAAGTAATTGATTTGTTGGATAACACTTTCTCTCTATATTTAAATAAAAATAATCATAAATTGGGAAAATTTTTAAAAAGCTACTTGCAAATTATCATGAAACGATAATAAAATGGTATAGGGATCGTTAAAATCAAATAAATATAGCCAAAGAAACCCAATAAGATTAATAACAAATTCCAGGGGTGTGGTAAATTTTCAAAGAATCCAATTATTCTGAAAGCGGCTATTGTTTGAGTAACTCGTATTTCCTAAAAATTGAATCTTCAAAAGAATCTTTTTAAATAATCTAGAGTTCCCTATATTTTCTATTTCAATCGTATACTTGTTTTGTTATCAACATGATTGTAGAGAAAAACGAGTCAACAAAACATGCTTGGCTTAGAATTTTACCATATGGCTTCATTTCTTTTGTGGTATATTTGAAAATAAAATATAAAAGCAATAGATTAAGCGCATATGAAATTACAGGGACTATCGTATCGTTCCAATACTTGATTTTATAAAATAGAGATGTTTCCATGTGGTTTGAAAAATTTTATAGCAGTAATTAGAGGCCTGCAAATTACTTTTTTGACCATGACTTAATACAAATAACTGGTACTACTAAGCATTAGCTGCCACAAATGATAGGGCTATTTTTGCGAAAAAGCTTTCTCCTCATAGTGGTGTTCCAGACTCTCTACCATACAGTGAACGCTCGTTAAGCGGGCCACCCTTTAAAGGGGGGAGGTAAACTTTGCAGCAGCACTTATGAAAATTTTTTTTGCAAAAATGACTTTCCTAGATCTAATTTTATGCGAAAAATCGATTGCGCGCATCCTTGAAGTTTAAACATGCTTCCTTGATCCTGATTCAGGGAAAAATTAGGTTTTTGAAGCGAAAAATGACAAATTTCGCTTCAAAAACCCAATTTTTCCCTGAATCAGAGTTAAGGAAGAATTTTCAAGCTTTGAGGATGTGCACAATCGATTTTTCGCATAAAATTACCCCTATAAAAGTCGTTTTTGCAAAAATTCAAAAAAAAATTTTTTTCTGAAGTGCTGCTGCACAATTTACCTCTCCCATTCACTGACTTGTGAAAGTTAGTGGCCAGTTACTTTTGAAGGTCACTGACTTTGAAAAGTAGTAGCAAGTAACTTTTCAATAATTAAAAAATATATATGAAATAATTTTTTATAGGTATCATTTTATAAATATTTTTCGTTAAAAATCATTAGTTCTAACTTTGAACTTTCACAAGTTACTTGTCACTAACTTTCTAAAGTCACTGGCCACTAATTTTCAAAAGTTAGTGGTCACTAACTTCAGAAGTTATTCCTTAAGAATTGTTAAAAAGTTCGAACTGAAAGCTCGAGTACTAACTTAAAGCAGACCTCTAGCAGTAATAGAATTTATTCAAAACAATTAAGCAAATACCTACAACCTAGAAAAGGTAAAAATTGTTTAAAATGATTTATATAAACTAATAAAAACTTGATATTGAACTCGTTAAAATAATTCTTAGTATATCTAATTCGTTCTTTATGTGTGAAATTTTAATTAAAAGAATTTTTATTCTCAAGAATTTAACATTATTGCAAAACAATAGCTTTTATAAAATGAACCCCGTAGCCGGAATAGTTGGTGATATGTATCATTCAGTTTCCTACAATTTGACCTGCCCATAAATCCATAACGTTATAACCAGTCGGGTTATTTTAGCCGAAATCACTAAGTTTTGAATTCTGAATCTAGATTCGGATTCTGATACTAGATACTGAATTCGGATTCTGTCTGAATCTGGATTCTGAACCCGACTTCCGGATTCTGAATCTGGAATATGGATTCAGATTCTGAATCCAGAATCCGAATTCAGAATCCGAATCAAGAGTCCGGATTCAGAATCCGAATTCAGACAGTATCCAAATCCAGAATCCGAATTTAGAATCCGAATTCAGAATCCAAATTCAGAATCCGAGTCCAGAATCCGGATTATGATAGATTCTAAAATCCGAATTCAGAATCCAGTTTCAAAATCCGAATACAAAATCCATATTCAGACAGAATCCGAATCTAGAATCCAGAATCAGAATCCGGATTCAGAATTCGAATCCAGAATCCGGATTCAGGATTCCTAAAATGTGATTTTTGAGGTCAAAATTAGGGTTCAAAGAAATGGTCATAACTTTTTATGGTTAAAAGATTTTCCGATAACTCTTTTTGCATTTGATAGGGGATGAAAAGACACAAATGTGATATATTAGCTTTGTCCTCAGTCCTTTGTTTTCATGACTAAAAACGCCTTACAAAAATGACACTATTTTTTTGAAAAAAATAGAACTTTCGAGGGTCCAAATTCGACTTTATTTTGCCCAAACGATTTTAAATCGACTTAAAAAACTGTTTCTAGATCAGTAAAACATTTTCTGATCGTTTTTGGAGTAAGTTTCATCGTCCGGTGGATCCGACAGGCTATCCGGAAACCGAGAGTCGAAAATCAAACTACAAAACTTACTCCAAAAACGATCAGAAAATGTTTTTCTGATCTAGAAACAGTTTGTTTAAGTCGATTTAAAATCGAGACAGGCAAAATAAAGTCGAATTTGTACCCCTGAAAGTTTGATTTTTCTTTTTAAAAATGGTGTTTTTGAAGGCGTTTTTAGCTATGAAAACAAGGGTCTGAGGTCAAAGTTAATATATTAATTTTACGTCTTTTCATCCACTATCAAATGCAAAAAGAGTTATCGAAAAAGCTTTTAACGATAAAAAGTTATTCCATTTCTTTGAACGCTAATTTTGACCTCAAAAATCACATTTTGGGCCCTATTTCCTCATAGAGGTGTCGACAGGAAAAAACTTTTGCGGCTTTTTATTATCCCCTACAATGGGTAAAAAATTAGTGTATGTTTGGGTGAAATCGGAGAAACCAAGTTGGGATACTGTAAGAAATAATTGAAAAATACTAATTTTAATAAAAGAGATAACATTTATTTAATTTAAAAAAATAAAAATTAAAGCGATACACCGGTAGGAACAATAATATTTGTCTTTATAATATGCTTTTTGCACAACATTTTGTCTCTGTAGGGCTTGACAAACATAATCACACAAATAGGGTTGATTATGGTAAACCATGGAGCTAACATCATACCAAATGTGCCCTGATTTAAAAAATCCAGTTTGAAAATGAATGCCATTAGAAACATAAGAATGGGAAAGAAGCATATCAATGGACTTATTGCCTTAATTTGATAAATTTATAATTTCATGGAGCATTTTACCTGTAAAAAGAGAATATAGTTAAGTTGTTGTTGAACCTTTCTAGTCGCATCGCTCATTATTCCTTTTTGCCTCTTCATTTGTTTCCATATTTTCAAAGAAAAATATAAGATAAGTGCATAGGATAGAGTACTAGTAATAAGAAGATATATAAGAGACCATAATATAAATGGGTTAGTCTAAAAGTGCAAAAAAATGAATGAAATATAGAAAATTATATACGATTTTAGTTGCAACAAAAATCATCTCATTATCTTCATTTGGTCGTTTTAAAATATCCTTTGTAACAAATGGATTTAAATAAATCTCATTTTGAGTGGGAAGAAACGCCAAACTGTTTAATGGAACAGATGTTAAACTGAAAACACCCATTAAAAGATATAAGAGCAAAAATGATTTGTTGGATAACACTTTCTCTCTATATAAATATAATCATAAATTGGAAAATTGTTAAAAAGATACTTGCAAATTATCATATAACGATAATAAAATGGTATAGGGATCGTTAAAATCAAATAGATAAAGCCAGAAAAACCTAATAAATTTAATAAAAAATTCCAGGGGTGTGGTAAATTTTCAAAGAATCCAGTGATTCTAAAAGCGACAATTGCTGGAGTAACTCGCATTTCCTAAAAATTAAATCTTCAAAAGAATCTTTTTAAATTTTCTAGAGTTCCCTAGATTTTCTATTTCAACTGTATACTTGTTTTGTTATCAACACGATTGTAGAAAAAAACGAGTCAACAAAACATGCTTGGATTAGAATTTTACTATATGGCTTCATTTCTTTTGTCGTATATTTGAAAATAAAATATAAAAGCAATAGATTAAGTGCATATGAAATTATAGGGACTATCGTATCATTCCAATAATTGATTTTATAAAATAGAGGTGTTTCCATATGGTTAGAAAAATTTTATAGCAGTAATTAGAGGTCTGCAAATTACTTTTTAACCATGACTTACTTGTCACTAACTTTCTAAAGTCCCTGACCACTACCTTTCAAAAGTCAGTTACTTTCAAAAGTCACTGGTCACTAACTTCAAAAGTTATTCCTTAAAAAATTGTTAAAAAGTTCGAACTGACTTTTTTTCGAGTACTAACTTAAAGTAGACCTAGCAGTAATAGAAATTTATTTAAAACAATTAAGAAATGTCTACAACCGAGAAAGGGTAAAATTGTTTAAAATGATTTATATAGACTAAAAACTTGATGTTGAGCTCATTAAAATAATTCTTAGTATATCTAATTCATTCTTTTATGTGTGAAATTTTAATTAAAAGAATTACTATTTTCAAGAATTTAACGTTATTGCAAAACAATAGCTTTTATAAAATGACCCCCTGTAGCCGGAATAGTTGCGTGATAAGTATCATTTGGTCTATAGCTTCCTACAATTTGACCTGCCCATAAATCCATAAAGTTATAACTAGATGGATTATTTAAGCCGAGATCACTAAATTTGAATGAGGTAGTCTATAAATATGGCATTCTTAAAAAATGAAAAATTAATGAAATAAACCTGAGCCGACGATCCTCTATTTAATAGTACAGGGTGAATCTTTCAAGTGTCCCGGGTTTGTAACGACTATATCTCGAGCTAGGAAAATTTTTTTTTTATTTTGCAAAATTTAAAAAATTCGAAAATTTTCGATTTTTGACCCCTTGGGGGACCAAGGCAAAAAATCGAAAAATTTGAAAAAAAATTTTTTTTAAATTTTTATCAAACACAAAACGGGGTGGTCTGAATAGCACGTAGCAAAAAACCGCATTAAAAAAAAATTTTCCTAGCTCGAGATATAGTCGTTACAAACCCGGGACACTTGAAAGATTCACCCTGTACTATAGCATAAGAATATTGATCGTTATAATTAGGTGTCATCTTTTTCACAAAGGTGTATATTGACCATTGTTGAGTCCAGTAATGAGCTAAATTTATTTTATTCTTTTTTAATGGTATAGAAATCCTCCATCAATCACACTCCTTACACCTCACCATCAGTATAGCGCGTTTCTATAGCTCTTAAGCTAATCATCACCTTAACTATACCTATGATAGGTGATAGCTTCATCATTCTTTATTGTATTTTATGTTTTGTATTCTCGATTGGATGCTTTATTGTAGTTTATAGCTTCTGGTGCTTGGTCATAGAACTCTAATCACTTAAAGACTAGAGAATTACGAATCCTCCACTGGTCTAGGAAGCAGCTATGTTGTGATTCGGCATCACATATGTTTTGAGAATGCAGCGGTTCGATCAGATTCTACTCGGACGAAGGCTATGTAGTGATTCGGTGGCAAGAATGCTGTGAAACAGCATTCTTGCCCGCCGAAAACAATAATCCGGGAGGATTATTTTTTTGAGTCCAATAAAAATTTTATTAGACTTCGGCTTATGCTTAAGCTTTATGCTAAGCCTTAGGTTTAGGCTTAGGTCTTAGGCTTTGGCCTTAGGTTTAGGCTTTAGGCCTTAGGCTTTAGGCCTAGCGAACTGAATATACGACTAGAACCCAAATCTGATATATTCAGATCCGCCCGGGCGAATCCGTTATATTCAGATCCGCCCTGGCAAATCTGATATTTTCAGATCCGCCCGGGCGAATCTGAATATATTCAGTTTTGCCCGGGCGGATCTGATATATTCAGATTCGCCCGTAACATATACATAAAATACTTTGGAAATATAATTATTTCATTAGGAAACCAAGAAAGATGAATAACCGAGTTAACCGACCGCATCACTAATTAACCGAATTAACCGAACCGATAACCGGATCCTGAATAACCGGATTAACCGATAACCGGAATGAGCCAAATTAACCGACCGAATACAACTCTAGTGACAACAGAGTTGTAAGGGTCGTCACAAGCACGGCACAAGCTATCGTACGAAAGTACGACGGCCCCACAAGCTATCGTACGAAGTCATCGTACGAAAATTAACGTAAGGGTACGACGAAATCGCCATAAGCTGTCGTACGATCGTATGACGCAGTACGATGGCATTGTACGAAATTCGTACGATAGCTTGTGGCGACCCTAAAGGCCTCCGCAAGACTATGCGTTGTAATACGTTGCGTCGCCCATACTAGAACTCATGCTAGAGCCATGTTAGAATCATGCTAGAGAGAACTATTCGTTGCGGTCTAGGTGCAAGTTTTCGTTGCAATACACAGAATTCCAAAAATCGCCAACTTCACATGCACTTATCTTGTCAACAAAAGCGATTCAGAATTTACTGTGAAAACAAAATGCTCCATTTTTCATGTACTTGCCGAATATCAACAAAAATTGGATAGCTTTTTTCCTACCGGACTGGTCCTTTATGATTTTTTAAAATTAAAATAATAAAACATTATATTCAAAATATACAAAAACAACAACTTGTTAAATATGTATATCAAAGTACGAGCAAAAAAGATACATATCGTGAAAAATAGTTTTTACTTTTTCACTCGAAATTATATGGTCTATGTAAATGCCTAAATTTTACTGACCAAAATATAAGAAACCCAGCAACACCGATAGTTATTATGATGAATAAACCTAAAATAATCACCACATAAACACTAGTTGGCATGAATGTGTAACCATTTTCCTCTGTCTAAAAATAAAGGCTCAATATTTTTTTGACATAAATTTTTTTCTCACATAATTTTTTTCTTACACATATTTTTTCCTCTCACA
This sequence comes from Acrobeloides nanus, assembly GCA_900406225.1. Lineage (NCBI taxonomy): Eukaryota > Metazoa > Nematoda > Chromadorea > Rhabditida > Cephalobidae > Acrobeloides > Acrobeloides nanus. Next base: position 4,801 of record OZJO01002709.1, on the reverse strand, counting down.
TATTTTTTCTCACATCGTAATGCTATTGTGACGTCGCGACGCCGTTATAACGTCTCGACACCTATCACGACGGCGTCGTGACATCATTACGGCGCGCCATGGCGTCAAGGCTTCATGACGGCATCGCGACGTTACGATGGTGTCACAACGTCATAACATCGTCGCGGCGTCATGATAGAGTCGCGGTATCACGACGACTTCGCGACATCATTATGGCGTTACGATGTCATGACGATATCGAGACGTCACGAAGGCGTCATGACGGCATTGTGACATGAGAAAAAAATATGTAAGAGAAAAAATTGTGTAAGAAAAAATGGAATCTTATTTTTTTAAATTCCCTTATCTGTGATTCGCTGTCATAAATATTTCTTTTATGCTGATTGTGAGCCAATTCTACATCATGATTAGTTACGGAAATAACTTGTTGAGTCGCCATTTAGTCGATTAATAACGTTAAAATTAAAAAATTAAATAGATTATTATCTATATTAAAAGGAGTCAACACTCTTGCTTTATGTAGTAAATATAGAAAAACATACGACATTCTTTACTTAGTCAAAACAAGTTTATCTGAAAAATAGATAAGGACCAAGTTGCAAAAACAAATTTTCTGATAGACAATCAATTTAAAATAAACAAAACAGTTTAAGATTTTGCACGTTGTCTAAAATTTGTGAGTGTATATTAGTAAGGTCGAAGAACTTCAATTTTTAACACAAACGTCAATTAGCAAAGTTGTTCAGCATAAAATTCCCTGTCGGTTGAAGCTATTTTTTCACGATTTTAAAGCAAAAAAATCAAAAAATTTTGATTATTACAACGAAAACATGTAAATGAATTCATATTTTCAAATGCATTTATCTCGATGGGGGAAACGATTCAGATGATGCCGTAAAAACAAAAAATGCTCAATTTTTCATGATCTTTCCGAATATATCATTTTTTCATATGATTGTAACTGACTGGCCTGGTCCTTTAACTTGACTGTATTTTATTAACCTATTTTATCGCACTCTTAATGACTGTACAATAAATACAAATAATTTTTTTACTAATTTCTTAAATGAGTGTTTCTTAAATAAATTAGGAGTATAGATAATCCAATGGTTAAAATAACAACTATGATTAGTATAAGCCATATATAAACATGAGCTGCCCAGAAGCTGTAGCCTTCTTCTTTGGTCTAAATTTGGAAGACTTATCAAAGATTACCACCACGGAAAATTGCCACAGTTGGGCTATTGCCACTTCGGAAAATTGACACCAGGGGGCAAAGGTGATACAATTAATTTGTAGGACAGTTTGAAAGCAATTTTGGAGCTATTGTGGATCGGGGGGTCACCCCAGGGTCAAAAATCGAAAAAAAAATTTCTAAAATTTTTTTAAAATGGCATATTTAGGGGTAATTTTATATGAAAAATCGATTGCGCACATTCCCGAAAACCTTTATTTGACTCTTAAAAATTGAAAAATACGTATTTTTACCCATATTTTCACATTTATTGACTATATACATGGGTAAAAATACGTATTTTTCAATTTTTAAGGGTCAAACAAAGGTTTTCATGTTTCGGGAGTGCGCGCAATCGACTTTTCGCATAAAATTACCCCTAAATATGTCACTTTTTAAAATTTTAGAAAAATTTTTTTCGATTTTTGAACCTGGGGTGACCCCCCGATCCACAATAACTCCACAATTTTCAACCATGGCAATTTTTAGTGGTGGTAATTGTTGAAAATTCCCAATAGAGCAGGGATAAAATTTCGATTTCGAAATGCGAAACCGTGCGCCCTTTTTCGCTATTGAAATACCTGAGATTCTACTTCTTGAGAATTTTTAGCATTCTCATTACCAGAATTTCCTTGCAATTCTAACACGTTTTCGTTTCCAAGAGTTCTCTTATTATATGGAGTAATATTGTCTTCTTCAACAGGAAAGACTTTATGAATGGCCATTGTTTAATAACTAAACTAAATAAATTCTTAAAGGGGGGGGGTGTAAATTAGGGCCCTTTCTTCAAAAAATTTTTTGAAAAACGACCTTGTAGGGGTAAAAATAGGGTGAAAAATCGATTGCGCGCACTGCCAAATTATGAAAATGCTTCCTTGACCCTGATTCAGGGAAATGATACGTATTTACGTAACTAAATTGATTTTCAATACACCGATTTCTTCCCTGAATCAGGATCAAGGAAGCGTTTTAACGCTTTGAGAGTGCGCGCATTCGATTCCCCACCTAGAAAAACCTAAGAATCGACGGTTTTCTCATAAAAATCAGAAAATGTTTGATTTTCGCTTTAATACACCCACCCCATTCCTTGAATCAGTGTCAAGGAAGCGTGTTCACAATTTGGCAGTGCCGCAATCGATTTTCACCCTATTTTCACCCCTACAAGGTCATTAAAAAAAATTTTTTTGGAGAAAGGGCTCTAATTTGCACCCCTTTAACAAAATTATTTGTGTTAGTATTTTTAAAGGTTGTTTAAAAAGTAGAAACAATGTGACCGCCTGCAAGAAAACAACAATCTCCCTAAACAAGTTATTCATAAATACGAATAAGATCATGCGAATGCATTTGTATCATCTTGCTTTCGAAACAATCAATCAATTGATTTGGTAACAACAAACTTTTTTTTGATCTAATCTCATATTTAGTAGATAACACGAAAATAAGGGGAAGTGTACATATGAATTCAATTTTTGGGGTGTCCGATCTGCATACACGAACAAGGAGGGGGGACAAGCTACCTCGAGGCTATATGGTGTCGACCAAAAAAAGGACCTTTTTTTTAGCCTGACGGCTTCGCCACCCCGAGGCTATATGAATCTTTAACTTTTGGCTCGATGCTAGCTACATGAGGGGGGGGGACAGTCCCCCCCCCATTGGTAATGTATGTCGATCTGGTAAAATATCAATTCAATTTTTGATTTTTCTTTATATTTTCTTTTACTGATATAATTTTTAAATACGCTGATCATACGTGGGCAAGGAATGGGAAAAGCGACCAAAAATACGAATTGAGTCTATTACCCATTTCGCATTTTTGTTCGAATTGGGTCAATAAAAAATTGAATTTTCGCGAGTTTGATAAATAAAAATGCGAATTTTTTGGCGATTTTTGTGATTTGAATGTTATTTTTGGCGCATTTTTTGATGACCAAATTCGCATGTTTTAATAAAAATCTTAAATTTTTCGCGCTTTACTCGAAAAAATGCGAATTGGGTACTTAATTTTTTTCGCGAATGCGGGATCATGTCCCCCTTTGCCCACGTATGATGCTGATACTGTATAGGTAATATTATATCATTCCATAGTCCCCCCCCCCTCCCGAATTTTATTTCATTGTATATTCATCTGGATCGCCCTGTACATTTTATTAGAATTATAAAAACAATACAAAGAAGATTCAATTTAATAATTTATGCCTCTCTGGGTCAGAAAGCCGGTTATATCTATTCCTATAGGCTAGACAAGACCATAATACTGAAAGAAGAACACCCAAAATCAGAATGATGAAAACCACCAGGGTTCCTACAATTATCTAGATTATAAAATCACAAAATTTTGGTAACACTGAGTCTTATTTTTTCAGTGCAAAAATAAATACTGTTGACAGTCGACCCTCAATAAGATGTCACGCTGTGGATCGGCCCAAGGTGGCATCTTATCAAGAAGTTTTTACACCGCAAAAATTCCAAAGGAACCGGACTCTGTAGCACTAGGACGGTATACACCTCACAGATTTTGATGAATTTTTCACACATTAGAAAATTCAAAATTTTGCACGGTTTTTTTCAAATCTGTGTGAAAAATTCGTCAAATTTGAATCTGAGAGGTGTGTATCGTCCTAGCGCCGATCTGTAATATTTTCTGTCGTTTTCTGCGTGTCATCTTTTCGAGAAGTCGACTGTACCTGACATTGAACCATATAAAGTACATCTAGTGTCAACCAATGGATCAGGACCAGAGCATTTGGCCTTCCATTGCCCTGTGGTGACTCGTGGAACTAGTTGAGACAATTGGCTAAATATGCAGGGTTTGGGGCATCCTGGAATATCAAGCTCAATGCGAGATTCGTTTAGGGTGGGCTGGAACCAAATCTATGAAAATATATTTGCCTTGAAAATCTGCCTTNGCCTTATTGACAAGTACCTGAACAATAAAGCTGTCGTTGATTTCATGTAGTTCAAACGATACGTAAGAAGCATAGTCGGGTAGATGGTCCTTCAAATAAGTCAAATTCAACAGTCGTCCTAATGTCATCATGTTTGTGTCATGCTGAAAATTTGGCACTACGACGGTACACACACACAAATCAAAATTTGACGAATTTTTCACACGAAATTCGAATTTTTAATGCAAAATTTTGAATTTTGTAATGTGTGAAAAATTCGCTAAAATCTGTGTGTACCGTTTTAGTGCCGAAAATGATGTTTTTATGCAGGACGTTGACCAATAAAGGGTGTGCGCTAACAGTCGTGAAACGCATTTCACGACGATTTCCGAATGCTAGCTATAAGGAAACGGGTTTGAATTTAAAAAATGCCAAATTCAGGGTTTTCGTGTCAATATTCAGGCAAATTCAAGCGTGTTTCCGGACGGCTAGCGTCTAAAAATCTTCGTGAAATGCGTTCCATGACTGCTAGCGGCCTGAAACCACCCCCAAATAATTTTTTAAATGAAAATCATGGATTTGTACACCCCTGACTGGATAATTTGATTACCGAAGAGTACAAAATCATTTTGTGGTTCGTGGTATTTTGAATTACTTCATCGAAACGAGCAACTATTTGATC
>OZJO01002707.1:0-49359 GCA_900406225.1 Acrobeloides nanus | reverse complement strand
GGCTTGCGCAGCTGCGGGCGAGCCGCAAAATTTTTCTCTCATTTCGCCCGCATCCCAGGGCCTGCGGCCCGTGGGCGAAATGGGTTTCGCCCGCAAAATTTGCGGACGAAAAGTCATTTTGGCCTGCGGGCGAAAACCCACTTTGGCCTGCGGGTTGCGGGCGACCCCCCCCCCCCAAATTCGGGGGGGGGGGGGGGGGGTTGTACAATTGTGTTCTGCATAGCTTTACTAATTAAAGATCGAAGAAAGAACACACACTTTTGCTATAAACAGATTGACTATGGCAAGAGCTAAAGTCCATTACCGCCGCCAATAGGAAAAGTCCGGACGAGATGGTCAAGTAGTAAAGCTCTCGTTTTGCTCTCCGAGGTTAGATTCAGAGGTCGAAATCAGAAATATCATAATTCAAGATTTCATCATACCGGGGGTGGTTGATTTTTCAACCCCTCCTAGAGAGTGGGCGATATTTAGAGGTGGGCGTTATTTAGGGGGGGGGGTATTTTACAGTATTTACGATAATTTATTAATCTTATTTCCCAATATATTTTATTATATTTTTTATTGAAACTAAAAATATATAAATGCAATCAACAAATACATTTCACCATCCTTATATAGAAAAATGCAATTCCAAAATCATGATTTTCTTATGATTTTGAATATGAATTTGATTCATATGTTAAAACTCTAAAAAAATTAATTTTTTAAGACAAAAAATTTAACTCAAAAACCCTGTAATAAATTTACCATAAAATATAAAACACATTAACCCATATTTATTGTTCTACTTGCATATAAAAACTCCGTGCCATTCATAAACACACCAAATTATATTTATCCCAACGATGAGGTTCCGAAATTTCCATGAGAATTTGTGTGCCGGAAATGCGGGTCATATAATAACTGACCAAGTTACAGTTGAGCAATTTTATTCATTACAAATAGCGGTTTTGAGTATTTCGAGGTCAATCGTCGCAATGTATGGCCATACTTCAAGGGAAAATGGAATGAACGATCGATGCGTAATACTGAAACGGAAAAGATAGATAGTAATTATATGCAAATTGGTTGAAGTTCACATGGATTAGGTAATCTAGTTGAACTGAATTTATGCTATGGGATCGTTTTGTGCGATCTATTTTTGGATTAATATAATTTTTTGAACAAAATTATCCTTTACTATAATTGTCCTTCCTGTTTTTGTCTAAAAATTTTTTAATTTTTTAATAGTGATGCTTTTTGTTTAAATGATAGGTTGTGGAGTTGTGAACGGGTAGAGCAGTAAGCAGTTGAAAAATTTTTAAAAAAAGAAATTTTTGGTAAAAAATTTTTCAGGTACGGGGGCGCTATTGTAGTTCGTTTATGTAAAAAAGTGCGACTTCTTGGGTGAAAAATGTCTATTCCTCACATAAAATGAACCAATAACGGTTCTAAGGTCTCATTTGGGGGCAACTAGGTAAAAACCTCATTTTTCTATCGGATTTTGGCAAAAATGCCATTTTTCTTTAAAATTTTCGGCTTGGCGAGGGCATACCTTCCTGCTCACTGGATCCACAACTAAAATGAATCCTTTAGGGGCAATTTTATACTGGGAATCGATTGAACGCATTCCCAACCCCTGAAAATTCTTTCGATTTCTCGATACATTACCCCTATAAAAGTGATTTTCAGGTAAAAAAAAGTCACCCCACCCCTTCACCGCTCTTTGGTGTATTTTTTTTATTTTATCACCTAATTGGTGTGTTATTTTATTAAACGTTTGTTCTTTTCCAACAAAATTTCAACGACCGGAAATACCACATGTTCTACGACTATTTAGCATTCCCAAAAATTTTTATAACGAGACCATATGTTCATTTGTCAACAAATTAGCGATCTTAGCCTCAGCTTAATTTAGTTTATACCATTAAGCCGATTTTTACACAAAAATGCAACATATTAATGTCAACAAATGTTAGACAAAAATAAAACTTTTTTTATACACCTTGTAAATTTATTCATAATCCAAAAAATTTCGATAACTGACTAATTTACACCTCAATAGACTGTTAGGAAACCACGCTTTTAAAATTTTCTATAGCCAAAGAAATAACGGATTTTTTCAAGTTGAGGTTTTCTTTCTCTTATTTGAAATCGAGTCGGCGTGTTTAAAAGCCTCATTGAGTCATCGAGAAAAGAGTAGATTTCCATTAAAAGAGGTGTGAAAAAAAGTTGTCTAAAATCTCTCAAAACATGTTCATTTGACACAAATTTTTTTTGAAAGTGTACAATTTATGAGAAAAGTTGAATTTTATTACGTTTTTGTTATCTTCTACATTTTACACATATAAAAGGTTGTCATATGGGATAACCTTTAAATTAATCCCCATAAAAATCTGCCGAGGAATTTTTTCCATCTAAGAAAATCTTTTGACCTTGTTATTTTTCCTTTATACTACAAACTCATAAAACGTTTAGCAAATTAATTGCCCATTAAAATTATGACCCCATTTCAATAATTTATTTACAAATTTCTTCAATTGTTTTAATAAACATAACATCTCTCAATTTAATGGACTGTGGGTGCGGAAGAATTTCCTCTTGTCATGTCTTGTAAAAAGGCGCGAAAGTCGGGCGGAGTTCTAGACGAAGAATGGCGGACGTCTTTGATCTCTAGTTCGGTATATTATGCCAATTATTGGCCCATTTGATGCTTGTTTAACTAACCGCAAAAAAGTTTTACGACATCTAGTGGAAAGGTTGTAATTTTGGCTAATTTTTTAAATCCGGTTTATTGGGATTTTTGAAATAAACATCTTTTACATTTGGTCGTCTCGCTCTGCGAGGTGACCAAAAATTTTTTCCATCCCCTCCCTCCAGGCATGTAGTGATGGGGGGAACAAGAGTGGAGTCTATAGACCCCCTCGAAATCAGAAAAATGAAAATTTTTTCGTAATGGTCAAGGGGGACCCAGGGGGTAAAAACCCTAAAACAAAGGGACCAAGGGGTATAGACCCCCGAACTTAGATTCTCGTTATGTGCCTGCCCACTCCACAAAAGTTTACCCTAGGGACACGGCTCCCCTTCCATTTCCTCAAAAATTGTCAAAAAAATGGGTAATTTGACAAAATAATACGATTTTGGTAAAAAATGCCCTTGAGTGATTTTTTGCCCTAAAAATTCAATTTTTACAAAAACGAATTACAGTTGTACCCTTGTGAAATTTTTTCAAAAATGACCAGAGATCTTTGGTCATTTTTGGAGATAAAAAAAAACTCTATACCCTAGCAGGGGATTTTCTTCCCACTTGCAGTATTAGGGCAGGACCAGAAGATATGGCAGAACAGGGCAGAGCAAACCAGGAAGAACAAGGCAGGGCAGGATAGGCAAAGTAGAGTTTCTGAAAACCGAAAAAAGTCGAGACCGAACATTTGAAAACCGAACAGCCAAAAACCGAAAGAAACTCTNGGAAGAACAAGGCAGGGCAGGATAGGCAAAGTAGAGTTTCTGAAAACCGAAAAAAGTCGAGACCGAACATTTGAAAACCGAACAGCCAAAAACCGAAAGAAACTCTAGGACAGAGCAGAGCAGGACAGGACCGGAAGGGACAGGATAGAAATGAAAGTTAAAAACAGAAAAGGACTGTAAAATAGCCGTTTCTCTTTTTATGAAATATACTATATTTTTACTTTATATTTACTTTCAAATATTTCTTCCTAGTTTTAGATCCGCATACTAGTTGACCATCTTGGTCATTGTCGTCTCCAAGATTCGCTTCTCAAGTGCCATCAAAGTGTTTGCCATCGTTGCGAAAGAACCAAGGTGAACCTTGGGACGATTTCACTAGAGAAGTCATGCAATGGTCTACAAGTGCAGCGGCTGTCCATAACGCCATTTTCACAATGTATGTTCATCGCGAAAATCGGTTCTTATTCTTTCTTATAAGTGAGAGGTGAAAGTTCCGTGATGGACAAGAATCCTCTTGTTATAGGAAGTTCAAATAAACAAAATAAATTTTGAAGGATTGTACAAATTTTGAGGATTTTTTGTCTGATATAGTAGGCTACTATCCCCTCCCCTAATTNATAGGAAGTTCAAATAAACAAAATAAATTTTGAAGGATTGTACAAATTTTGAGGATTTTTTGTCTGATATAGTAGGCTACTATCCCCTCCCCTAATTAAAAAAATTTTTAACCAATTTTAAAAAGAATGACACCATAAAATTTCAGCTCATTTTTACTCCATCTTTCGAACCAAACTATTTATACTACCCAAGAAGATGAATTACCCCATTGCAACCAAAACAACATTATAGAAGGAACTTCTCAAAAAATGAATAAAGATAACAACTCTATAGCCATATCAAGCTCTACACAATTTTATATGTCTTTAAAAGAAACAGCTTGTTTTCATTTAAAGGTACCCAATCTTCTTAAATAAAACGTGTAATGTTTGTCTGTCTGTACGGACTAACTTTTGATAGGTGCGATCCAGTGGCGTAACTAGGATATCATTTAAAGAGGGGGAGAGGAACAATTTTAATTTTTTGCCCAAAATTTGATAAAAATCATAAGGGGCCCCCTATCCCAATGATTTTTTTGGCCTTTGGCCAATTTTAAGGGGAACGGCAATTTCCCCCACTGTCCCCCTAGTTATGCACCTGGAGCGAAGGCACTCGGTCTCCAGTTTATTAAAACATATGAAAAAGCTTTAAAAATTTTAGATGAATGAATCAGATTCACATCCGAAATTTTCGGTCTTGCATTCAATTGAATATTTGAGGATGGAGCATCATTATCCAATAACTGGAAAATACAAGTTTGCTATACCTGCTGTGAGTATAAAATGTAAATGTGACTGTGCTGGAGGAGATTCTATTTGTGATTTGAATTCTTATCATTATAAGTGAGTCAAATCCAGTGTTGTGTAAATAGGAGGACAGCTTTTGGGCAACACCCCATCCCCCAATTTTTAGTCTATGGTCCTCCCTAGTGGATGTTTTTCGAAATTTTTCAATTATAAGGTAGCTGATGAAGTCTGGCCCATTCATCCTCAAATCATGTGTGTCATATTGCCAATTCAAGTGGCTTCCCCTTGCTTAACTATACTAGTGGTGTAAAACAGTAGACAATGGCTCACCGAGTCCCGGATCAAAAATTTTTATACCCCTGTGGGTCTCTGCCCAGCCGCTCAGGTCGAGCCTAGGGTCTTCTCTCGGCCTAGAATGCCTTAAATATTCTGGATGGCTGTCTTTTCCCATAGATGGATAGGGGCCGTTTTTCAAAAAATTAACGAAGTCAGATAAAATTAGCGGGACGGAGGGGGGAGGGGATCAACTTTACCGTAAATGCGATTTTTAGCAAAAAAAAGTTTCCGTTTTTTCAAACTTTTTAATAAAAAATTCATTTTTTAGCCAAAAATGCATTTGTTTGTAGCAAAAAATAGCAATTTTTGAGCTATTTTTCTGCCGGAGGCCGAAAAATAGCGGGGGAGGATCAGGCCTCCAAGATCGGGGTCGTCCATTTCATAGGTCGGCAAGGTGGGGGGGGGAGGGGACCCCCGATGAGTGGTCCCCCACCACCTCCACCAAAAAAAACGACCTTTTTTTTTAGTCTTCTGACACCCAATTTTTATCCACCTCATATGTTCGGCGGGGTCTATGCGTGGTCCCCCTCAATTTTGGGTCCGTGCGTGGGTCAGGGAGGAGGCTCCCCCCTTGCCTACCTATGGTCCATTTATAAACCCTATTCACCTATACCATTACCACCTCCCCCCTAATCTAGATCGATGTCCTAACCACCAGATACATAAATATCAAAATTTACACATTTTAGAGACTGCTCATCCGAAGCCTCGTCTTCAGAAAATTCTCTTTGTTATAGAACGTACAAACCGTTTCAGTCAAATATTGGGTGCCTAACTTCTTCAAAATCTGAATTATGTTGTAAAATAAAGATTGATCCTTATCAAAATTGGCATTTTCAAGCCATAAGGTTGAGACAACCAGATACATATGTGGTGCTAAGATATAGAATTTATGAAAGGGTTCAAGGAAAGTGGAGGAAATCGATTGACGACATAAAAACTATACAGCTGAATAGAGGCTTGGCTAAATTTGATTTTAATGATTTTCATAGAATTGAGATTATAGCAGGTAAGTTTAGTAACTAAGAATTTTCACCCCTAATCCTAGCCTATCTCCTAACTTTTGATTTTTTGGAATTTCGGGGAGTCATGCTCCCGTCGTAGCTACGGATCTGTTTCAGTAAACAAAGGCAAGAGGGAGCCTCCTACCTACTTCCTCACCAGGTCAAAAATTAGGAGTATCCTTCTCATAGGCCGTCCGATGGCAAGATTTTTTCGTCCGACGACCTTACTTTTAGTCATCAGCAACTCATCGGTGACAGGAAATTTCCTCATCTAGAGCCCCCTCCCTCTCCCCATTACACATATATGTTTCAGGCACCTGAGGGCAAAAAACTTCAACAAAATTTAGATGGCGGTCGACCCCATAGACTTCTTGAACCCGGTATGTACTTTTATCAAATTTCTGGAACTTCCGACTACACCCCTCAACTTCGCGGAGGAGTATCTCTGAATGAAATTTCCGAAACTAGCTTAGACCGTCTTGGTTGGTTTCGATGGGAAAACGGTAATTGGAACATTAGAAAAGGTCTAGTCAAAATTACACAAGCACAGGTATTTTTTATCCAAATTTTAAATCTAAATTTTACAGCATGTCCATGTGCAAGACTGCAAGGCACAACAATACACATTGTTGTTCAATGCCGAACAACTGGTAACCTCTGTTGANCTTAGACCGTCTTGGTTGGTTTCGATGGGAAAACGGTAATTGGAACATTAGAAAAGGTCTAGTCAAAATTACACAAGCACAGCATGTCCATGTGCAAGACTGCAAGGCACAACAATACACATTGTTGTTCAATGCCGAACAACTGGTAACCTCTGTTGATGGGGAAGAAGGAGAAAATGTAAATTTTGATCTTGGCAAGCCAGTCACTGAAGATCCTTGGGTGGCAGCAGTAGAAGTTGGGCAAAGATCTGTAAAAGTGGAACATGCTGAAGGGGCGACTATGAGGGTAGATCTTGAAAAAAAGGTTAAAATTATTGTTTTAGCTGACTGTAAAAACCGAAACCATCCCGAGAATTGTACACCATGCTTCTCAATTTCGAAGTTTTCATGGGTCTATTCAACTTGATAGAGAATCTAATCGATATCTCAATTTAACTATAGAGGTTACTTTTTAATAGGATGAACATGAACAAGGAATAAAGAGTCCTCACTCCTAGATGTTAAAATCCCATTCACACCTCGTATCCCCTTAAAGGACCAGTCCACTCGGCAAAAAGTTGCCACAATTTGTATATATTCGAAAAGTTCATGAAAAATGGAGCAATTTTTGTTTTTATGGCACCCTTCGAATCGTTTTAGTTTTTGATATAATTGCGTTTGAAATTTTGAATTTGTGTACAAGCTCTTCGTTGTAATACACAAATTTTGAATTTTTTGCGAACAATCGATTTTTGCATCAATCTTTTAAATTTTCATAAAATGAGCATTGTGGCAATTTTTTATAGCTAAATGAGACGAACAAAATGACACCAAAATTATCCAATTTGAACATTGTTTTGGGTTATTGAAACGAAAANCAATGTTCATTTTATAAAAATTTAAAAGATTGATACAAAAAATCGATTTTTCCGAAAAAATTTTTAAAAGTTTGTGTATTACAACGAAGAGCTTGTACACAAATTCAAAATTTCAAACGCAATTATATCAAAAACTAAAACGATTCAGAACATGCCGTAAAAACAAAAAATGCTCTATTTTTCATGAACTTTCCGAATATGTACAAATTATGGCAACTTTTTTCATAGTGAACTGTTCCATTAAGCTTTTGGGCGATCCCAACCATGACTGGACCGAGACCCCTCATGGCTGGGGTATTTTGTGCCAAGGCGAGCCCAGGACTTGCCGGACCGAAGGCCAACCTTTATTGCCCCTAATTTGAACTTTGAATTTATAACTTCTTATTTAGCACGTCAGAGGCGCCTTGGTAGGAAGAGTTTTTACAGATGAATCTCGAAAACAACATGACATTTATTTCGGTGTTCAAACATCAGATAATATCCATAATTCTTTCGAAATTCAAAAAGAATTTCATGCAGTTGTTGCAGTTCCGTCTTCAGTCGATTCAAAAAGATATGTTTGCTTACATCCAGCTGGTGACATTGACGGAGAACAATGTCAATGGCTGACGTATTTGGCTACACCGTTAATGGAATACAGGTAGATCATGTTTTAGTTTAGACTAAAGTATATTGGAGAACAAGATCATGTAGTCACATGCCAATTTTATAAATTAATTCTCAAAAAATGAAAACTGACAAACAAGATCTAGAAATTAGGTGATAAAATAAAAAATATGCACAATCTTTGGCTTAAAATGGATCTTTCTTGAAAACTTAAAGGAGGTGCAAATTAGGGCGCTTTCTCCAAAAATTTTTTTGAAAATGACCTTCTAGGGGTAAAAATAGGGTGAAAAATCGATTGCGCACATTTCCGTCGCGTTAAAATGCTTCCTTCACCTTGTTTTCTCGAAAATAGCACTATTTTTAACGTGAAATTGTGCTATTTTCGCGAAAACAAGGTGAAGGAAGCATTTTAACGCGANTCCTTCACCTTGTTTTCTCGAAAATAGCACTATTTTTAACGTGAAATTGTGCTATTTTCGCGAAAACAAGGTGAAGGAAGCATTTTAACGCGACGGGGATGTGCGCAATCGATTTTTCACCCTATTTTTACCTCTAGAAAGTCATTTAAAAAAATTTTTTTGGAGAAAGGGACCTAGTTTACACCTCCCCTTTTCCATTTGATAACTATCTAACAAAAAGCCGGCATAAAAATTTGTCAATTATTTTTTCGACAAAATACAATTTAGGCACGCTCATCGCTGGCAAACAGGCCATTCCGATTGTAATGGCTGCAATGAAAGAGGTGCCGAAGCATTTATGGAAAGTCTAGACCCCAGAAGATGGTTCGACGGCCTCAACACCCCAGCCGAAATACTAACCTGTCTTGTAGAAGTTAGCTTGGGAATAGTATTAGTTTTATTAATATTAGCGATATGTACAAAATGTATTATACCTCTTGTTAGGTGGACTATATGCATTCCGAAAAGCCCGAAGAAACGATAGTGATATACATATTTTCATTTGTGCTTTTTTGATAGGATTCTTATTTTATTTTCATTTTTTGATATAACTCTCATGGATTTATTGCCAAAGATTTGTATTGATTTTTCTGCCAGATATATCTCATTTTGTGCCTTGTGGTATTATTTTTCAAATGTTGCATTTATTGGGTTGTTTCATAAGTCCAAAAAAATCCATAAGTTCAAAAATAAATGCCCAAAAAAAAANCTCATTTTGTGCCTTGTGGTATTATTTTTCAAATGTTGCATTTATTGGGTTGTTTCATAAGTCCAAAAAAATCCATAAGTTCAAAAATAAATGCCCAAAAAAAAATCCAAAACTATATCGAAAATCGTCATTTTTCTCCCGTTTGCGATGAAATTTTTTTCAGTAGTGGGTAAGAGTTTATACTGAATACGATCCAATCGGTCTTTTTAAAAATAAGTCATGTTTTCGTGTCAATATACAAACTTGTTCAAAAAATTGGGGTTTGTCAATGTTGTAACGAAAATGACGATTTTCGATGTATTTTTTGAACCGATATTACTTATGAAACATTCCAATATTTTAATTCTTTTTTACTTACTTATGCAATGAGCATTTTTATATAAAAATTATACCGGTGCGAATAAATATTGGATATTTGAACTAATGTATAAACATATGCAGTGTCATAGCCAAGCCACAAAATGTCAAAAAAGATATTTTTGCTCAAAAAATACATTTTTTGACAAAAAACTGGAGCCCGATACTTAGTTCCGGAACCGGAGATCAAAAGTAAAAACTTCCGACTTCCAGTTCCGATTTGGAAAATTTGCACTAAATTGGAACCGGAAGTCGGAAGCTTTTACTTCCGATCTCCGGTTCTAACTTCCGGGATCAGACTTTCGGTTCGGAACCTGGATACCGAGTGCCTGCGGCACTCCCGAGAGTCATTCCCAAGCAGTTTTCAAGCGTCGCTCTGAAGTGACGTTCNTCTAACTTCCGGGATCAGACTTTCGGTTCGGAACCTGGATACCGAGTGCCTGCGGCACTCCCGAGAGTCATTCCCAAGCAGTTTTCAAGCGTCGCTCTGAAGTGACGTTCTGAGCATCGCTCCCGATTCGAATAAAAAATTCGGTACGTATCAAAAAATTTTCACTGGGGAGGGGAGTGGTATAAGAGGGTGGTGCATAAGGAACTCTAAGGATCACTATGTGTTATGGTCTTTGCTCAAAAAGTCCAGTTGGGCCCAAAAGTTTATCAAAATTGAATAATAATAGTGCTAGACCTAGATGCCTATGGGGAAAAATTTTTTCCATAGGCCACAAGGTGAATACCCATATTTTTTCGTTTTAAGTCCATATCTCGGTCGTTTTAATCCCATTTGAGCTGAAATTTTTTTCATTTAAAGGGGGGAGGGGGTATCTTTTATGAAAATTTAAAAAAAAGATCTTTCTAGAGTAATTTTATGAGAGAAATCGATTGCGTGCATTTCCGAAGCTTGAAAATGCTTTTCTAACCATGATTCAGAGAAATAAGAGTATGTATTGAAACGAAAATATAGAAATTTTCGATTTTTCTTCCGACGTTCTAGAGGTAATTTTATGCGAGAAATCGATTGCGCGCACTCCCGAAGCGTGTAAATCTTTGACTACTCGTCTAGATACTCAGATTCGAAAAATGTTTTGAAAATATTTGCATATTGTGTCCTATTGGTCAACTAATAACATGCAAACGATCGCATGTGACAATCTTTTAAATTCGCTGAGATATTCAACTTTCTTTAGGGGTTGTGTTGAATGCCCCTGTACAACAGCAAATTGTCAATTTTCTAATAATGAAAATGCAGTGTACAAATGTTCAATGAGCCATAAAATCCGATGTTAAATTATTAATGATTTTTCATGTATTGTTGGAATATGACATTCAAGCCTTTATCNAGCAAATTGTCAATTTTCTAATAATGAAAATGCAGTGTACAAATGTTCAATGAGCCATAAAATCCGATGTTAAATTATTAATGATTTTTCATGTATTGTTGGAATATGACATTCAAGCCTTTATCCAATCCGCATCATAAATCTCGAACAGCAAACAAACAAGGATGAAAATTTGACTACAATGAAAAATTAAGCATAGCCTACATTATATTTTAAACGTTAAGACAAGAAACATACATTTGCCAGCCCACAAGTACCCAAAATTTACGTAAAGGGCATATGAATAAATAAAAATGTGGAATTTTGGAGAATGCATAAAAAGAACTCGATTGAAGGTTTTTTTCATTATATCAGTCTCTGTAGAAGACTTGATTTGAGAACAAGTTGTATCTGGTTGGCATTATGAATCTACTAAACGCTATTATTTTATCTATATTTGTAGCATATGTTTCGGGACAGGCTACTGGCCCAACTGGTCCTCCTCCTACTGGTCCTGCTGGTACTGGTCCTCCTGGTACTGGTCCTCCTGGTGCTAGTGGTGCAACCATGGCTCCTGGTGGAACAACAGTATTTGACGATAAAATTCAAATTTTTAATTGCGTAATTTTAGGCAAGTGGTGGTAGTGCTGGGTGTACTGCTGCCGATGACACAAGATGCACGACTTGGAAAACCAATGGATTTTGCTCGAGCACTTTTTATACGGCAGCTCAAAAGAAACAGTATTGTTGTACCGCGTGTGGTTTAGGCACTAGCACAGGCACTAGTTGCACGACAACTGATAACACAAGGTTACATATTCTAAATCTAGCTCAGTTAACTCTCAATAAGCGCCTCGCCTACCTCTATAAAAAAATCTCAATTAGCCGCCACCCCAGGTCATGACCCTGCTGAAAGAACTTCGAAAAAACTTCTCGATAAGCGTTTACTCTCTATAGGTTGTCACTCTGAGATCGAACCCAAGACTAACTTGTTATCGTGGGTTAACTAACTTAAAATTTAGCTGTGCAACTTGGGTAGCAAACGGCTTTTGCAGCAGCACCTTCTATACAGCTGCACAAAAGAGTAGTTATTGTTGTACAGCCTGTGGCTTAGGCTCTAGTTCAGGTTCAAGTGGTAGCACTAGTTGCACCAATGCCAATAGCAGGTATAGGCTAGATAAATAAATTTGGTATAAATTTATTGTTTTTTAGTTGTTCTACTTGGGTAGCCAATGGATTCTGCTCTAGCTCTTTCTATACAACTGCACAAAAGCAACAATATTGTGCTAGTTCATGTGGTTTATGCTCTGGAAAAAAATAATTGTTTTATAGCTTTAAACTATATTTTAAGTTTATAATTGAATCAATAAATTCATTAATTGCAGTTAGAAAAGATTAAAAGCAATTCTAAGTTTTTCCCTTTTTGAGCAGCAAAAAAAGCAATTCCAAGTTTCTCCCTTTCTTCTGTTTTTCCCTTTTATGCATAAATCGGCGTTTATTTCATAAATGTTAGAAATTTAATTTTTTTACGAAAATACAGAGCTTTAGTCCCTCTAACACATGCAAAAAACCGAATATAAAAATTATTTAACAGTGGCAAGATATTTGACTTTGAAGTTGATAGTCAAAAAATGAGGCAAAAATAAAATGACGCACACGGGAATCGAACTCTCGACCTTCTGGCTGCTAGTCTAACGCGCTAACCACTACACCATCACCACATGTTGTAGTGATAAGGTGAAGAAAATCGACCACATGGTGTAGTGGTTAGCGCGTTAGATTAGCAGCCAGAAGGTCGAGGGTTCGATTCCAGGGTGCGTCATTTTGTTTTTGCCTCATTTTTGACTATCAACTTCAAAATCAAATATCTCGCCACTGTTAAATAATTTTTATATACGGTTTTTTGCATGTGTTATAGTGACTAAAGCTCTGTATTTTTATACAAAAATTAAATTTCTAACATTTTGTTGAGGTGAAGAAAATCGACTTTGAAAACTTCAAAGTAATTTTTGATAATGTTAGGATCAACGCATTTCGAAAATTCTTATCAACACTTATTCGGCCATTGTTCAGCTATAATTTAAAAAAGACCGCATAGAAATTCGTTAGAGGGGGTGCGAGAACGATTAAAAACATTGACGTGAACGCTCTATAGATCAGTATAAATTAATTTATTCACATTTCAACCTATTTTCACTAAATACAACTAATAATACTTTTCCTAATATAAAACGAAGAGCCCTATATACAAAATATAAAATAACAGTCACTAATAAAATAGCTGGTATTATAATATCCAAACAATAAAATTGTAAAAAATTCAAATGCCTTCCTTCTATATCCAAATTAAGATATGGTCCGAATTTAGCCGCAAATTCGGTGTATTTCACCACCCTTTCTTCCGCTGTCATTGGTTTTGCTGATATTAATGCAGAGATTCGTTTAGCATTCTTTCTATAGGTGTCATCATCGATGATCTTCTTCAAAGATTCTGTCAGCGTTTCTACTGTGAGTTGTTTTCGGTTCAAAACAACGGCCATTTTTCGGTATTCGAGCATTTTTGAGTTCCTATGTTGATCCGCGAAAAGAGGAATCATCAACATAGGGACTCCTTTGGAAGCGCCTTCTTGGACACTGTTCATGCCACCATGGGAGACAAAGCCGAGAAGTCTTGGATGCTCTAAAGTGTTTTTTTTATTTACAGAGTGAGCCAAAAAAGTGGATTTTTGTGATTTTTTGGGGCCCGAAAATTTATTTTTCTAAGGGTAATTTTACGTTTCTAGGGATAATTTTATGTGGGCATTCCCAAATCCTGAAAATGCTTTCCTGGACCTGATTCAGGGAAAAAATTGGGTTTTTGAAATTGCGAAAAACGATGAATTTCTCTTCAAAAACCCAATTTTTCCCTGAATCAAGGTCAGGAAAGCATTTTCAGTGTTCGGGAATGAGCGCAATCCGTTCCCCGCATAAAATTACCCCTAGAGGGGTCATTTTTAGAAGAATACATTTTCAATAATGTTCGATCCCGAGTTCGGGATTGATCTCTTGGTCTGGACGGGATTTTTCGGGATGGGCTATGGCAGGATTTTCGGGATCCGGGACGGGATCGATTCCCGGGATTTGAAACAAATTTACCTTGATCCCTCCTTCAGTTTTGTCGAAAATTTTTGAAAAAAACATAAAGGGGGACCAAGATGATTTTTTTCAATTTTTCAAAATTTGATAAAAAATCACGCTCCTGTCAGTGTGTGATTTTTTCTGCACCGCAGGATATTTAAAAAAAATTTAACCCATTTTTTATACCCCTAAAAATCCATTTTAGGGGTATAAAAACTTAGGGAGAGAGGTATTTTTAGGGGTGTGTTTTTTATTCCGACTCGGGACGGGATTGAGTCTGGGAAGGTCAGGATCGAGTTTCGCTCAAAATTTTCGGGACAGGATGCCAAAAATTCCGGGATTTTCCGGATGAAACGGAATCGGAACGGGATTGATAACTAATTTTCAGGTCCCAAAAAATCACAAAAATCCACTTTTTTGGCCCACCCTGTATATAAAATTAGACGTGGAAAAAATTTTTGAAGATCTTTTCTGCACCACAAAGAATAAAATCTAACAACTCTGTCAACGACTTACATACCTAAAATATCATTTTGCGGAACCCATTTATCGGTAACAACATTTTCGTATCCTTCGGCAATCTTGTGCTCATCATTTTCATATTTCCATATGAAAGTGACATCAGGGAATTTTTTGAAAGTTTCCAACAAAATTTGTTTAACTTCTGGCGGCATATTATGACTTAGAGCCACTGTTCCAAAAGAAACCAAGATAACACCTTTTTTAGATTGTTGCATAACATCTTCAAATTTCTTAAAAAAACAAAACTATAGAAATATGTGAATTTTAAATGTTTACCTTTTCAAGGGGCCTAGCTTGAACTTTTCCAATGCCTCCAATATAGATAACTTTATGGGAAATCGGTCGAGGGAAGTCCACATGTTCGTCAACATTTGCGAAGTATAAAGCACTTTTAGCTACTTCTTCCTAAATTTATAAATTAAAAATAAAAGAAATATTTGACCTTAGGCGTTAAAAAGTTTTGCATAGCGAATAATGAAAAATGACAATATTTGTATCCCCCTTTGGATTTTTTTGCGAGTTTTTTTAGCTCATTTTTTCTTAGAACCGAGAGATCGAGCACTCACGCGCTCGGAGAAATCTCGAGAATCCTCGTTTGGCCAAGCGCCTGTGGCGCTCGGTCAATCGTTGCCGAGCTATCCGATCGGAATCTCCGAGCCGCTGAGTCGAAACTTAGATTTAGGTTTCGGGATTTATTCATGAATAAACACATACAACAAGCAGCGTTACAAATACATTACAATTAAATTCACTGGATCACGTCTCAGGGCTTATGGGCTAGAATCTCCACACCTCAACTCCTCGATTTCTGGTCATCCCCAACTTTTATAGTAGCCGCCCCGCGGCGACTTCATGGAGGCGGCTGGCTATTATTATCGTTAGGTTTTGCATTTTTCCATCCAAAATAGATCAAAACAGACTCGAACAGGTGGGATGATGCCTTTCGAGAGAGTCACAAACAAGACTCTTTTTCCTTTCAAAATACGAAAATAAGCTAACTATACGAAAATGTGGACTTTGGATTCTGCGTGGACAATCCTATTATGATAGCTGAATTGAAAAAGAGAGTACTAAAAGACGCATCATTTTTTCCACATACATTCACCTTACATATCTTTGTGATTTAGAGATTTGGTGTTTTTTATGTATACGCAATCCAAAAAGAAAAAAATTTTTGAAGGGTTACATAAACATTTTTTGTTTTTCTTCTCTCAGCGTCCATTACAACTTTAGTTCTAACGTTATCGCTTTTTTTCACTCGTTTCCGAGATCGTCCGCACAGAAGCATCATACTTGCGCAAGGGGGGACTGTCTTCCCCATTTCTTTTTATTGGGGAAAAAAGGATACCACTTCTTATTTGGCCCGAAAAAATACATGAGTCCTCCCTTGGAAAAATGGTAAAACGACCACTTCTTATTTTGGCTCAAAATTTCTTATAACCACTTCTTATTTTGGGACCCTGTACCCCTTTGCGCACCTATGGTAAACACCAAGGCTTACACTTACATTAACATCAAAATTTGCCCCAAATTTCTTTTTCATCACTTCAATTGAATTACCGCTAAACATTTGATTCATCTTTGTTACCAAGATAGTAGTTTGGATTAGATTTTCAACTCTTTCAAAATAAGACATTGGACTATTCACAGATGATATGATACCTAAAATTTTTTTATCAAATTATTGATTTTTTCTTACTTGGTACAAAACTTGGTGTTTGTGGAATTCCGAAGGCATTTGAAGTTTGTTCAAAAACTCCAGAAGAAGAAACGGTTATATAATTTTTGGTTCCTATGCGTTTTAAAAGTCCATAGTAACATAAATCGAATGGTTCGCCAAGAGCTAGTTCGAAATTTTCAGTTTTGAAATATTCTATAAGTTTGTCATCATCAAGTTGATCTAAATTTGTTAATTTTTTTAAATATCGTTTTCTTGAAATTTTCTTACTTTTACATAAATTTCCAAAAGAGATACGTATAACTTTCATCATTTCTTGCATATTTGAAATTCCTTCAATTTTACCCGTCCAAATTTGGGTTTGCATATCACCTGGATTGATTGAGAAAAAGTCTCTTTCTCGAAGAACAACTTTAGCCAATTTGGTACCATTTGTGACAACACTTTCATCTATTATAGGGGCATAGACTGTCTGAAAGATAAAAAATTTAAATTAAAAAATCAGTGCTATTTTTGTTTAAAAAAAGTGATGTTACTGAAATTAGTGGCTCATGGAAGAAGGGGGTTACTTTATAAACCCTTTATAAAAACTTACCACATTATGACCAGCTCGAACTAAGATATCAGCAAGTTTTCCCATAAAGTTGACATGACTAGCACTATATTTGGGACTATAAACAAAAATCTTATAGGCTTCAGCCAAGCTAATAATAATATATAGCAGCAATAATAAAAGTTTCATTTTTATTATGCTAAAAATAAATTAACTGTTTTAAAGTTTATAACATGTCTATAAGAATTCAAATTGGCGATTGACCTGACACAAAAATCTTTTTGATCATGTCAAAATTTAGTAGTTTTATAATTGCATCTTGTGATTCTTCGTGCCACACGTGTACAACTCCCCCCCCCCCCCCCCCCCCCCCCCCGAATTTCGGGGGGAGGGGTCCCCCGCAACCACAGATCAAAATGAGTTTCACCTGCAAACTTTTGTGGGCGTGACTCATTTCGCCCGCAGGATGCGAACGAGCCGCAAAAATTTCCTATTTTTTCAACAAAAATCGTAATTTTTTAAAGCATTTTTAGCTTAAAGAGTGTTTTTTTTAAATTTTCGCGCCTATCAGCGCGAATAAATATAAGGGGGACCAAAGTTTTGAAAAAATATTTAAAAAATTACCTTGGCCCCTATGTTTTTCCCCAAAGTCTTGGAAAAATTTCGATAAAAAACATAAGTGGGACCAAGGTAAATTTTTCTCCTTCAAAAAGTCAAAATTTTCGGGGGGTGTTTGTACACGTGTGCCTCATGTAGAAAAATGACTTAAAAAGCATGTTAAAATGTTGTAAGGTCCGTATCTTATCCAATATATACCGATTTTGATGATCGACTAAGGAAAGTAATCTGCTCTCAAAGATATATACCTTATAATAACACATAAAGAACCAGAACTTCAGAAAATGGCACATCTCCAGAGAGATTCGTCCCACAATTTTTTATAACGCTAACACTCCTCTACATTAGATCTCTCAAATAATAACATTTTGAAAAAAATTTGCGAGGGCCACGAATTGCACTTTAGCTATCGACGACCAACCAGATTAGTGCCCAACGTTTTATGACGTTACTATCTATGTCGACTCAACTTGAGTCGACATAGATAGTGCGTTGCCCGGGAAACGAACTATAGTAGTAGGATAAAAACACTCTAGTTGCTGCACCTAATGTAGTTTGTGCTCTGCAAAGGTAAATAAACAATCGATCTTTTGATGCAAAATTTTTTGCTGAACAATAGTCTAGTTTTATCATGTCTTTTCTAACGGTTGCCATTTTAGTTCTAATCCTATATTTCTTAATTGTAGCAGTGTGGTATGATTTTTAAAAAAGTTATAGCTTAAAATGACAAATTTAGGCGTAGATACAAATATTTTCAACTTCGAGATGAACTTGGTTTACCAGGACCACAACCAGATTTCTTTACAGGAAACATCAAAGATCTTTTTAAAATGCAAAAAGAAGTTTGAAATGGTTTTTTGAGAAAATTATTAAGATAACACATTTTAGGTAGGTATAGAAAATACGCCTTATATAAGATTAAAAGTAGCAGAAATTTATGGAAAAACTTTTGGGTAAACCTTGATTTAGAGCATTTTTACTATAAAAATCTGTTTTAGATTTTATGCCGGATCTTTATTAGAAATCACTTCGACAGACAAGGAATTTACTCAAGAAGTCTTGATCAAACAATTTTCTAACTTCACAAATAGACCGGTATAGAAATTTTTATAACTAACTGAAAATTTTATTGTTTAGCCAATTACATTCCAAGATGTTTTTCCTATGAAAGAAAGTTTGCTTCATATTGGAAAATCTGGGCCCCATGGCTATGGGTGGAAAGAAATTCGATCTATCGTTTCTCCGGTTTTCACGACAGGGAAGATGAAGCTAGTAGGTCCAGAAAAACTATATATTGGGTTTATGCACTACTGATGCTAACGCTAACTTGGCATCGAAAAAATAAGCAGCTAGCTGCAGCTAACGCTAATAGCTGCAGCTAGCGCTAATAGCTCAGCTAATATGCACAACTGCAGCTATTAGGGTCGGCACAAGCTATCGTGTCCCCACAAGCAACAGCACAAGCTATCGTACCAAATCGTTGTGCCATCGTAAAATTAACGTAAAGGTACGATGAAATCGTCACAAGCTATCGTACCAATTTGGTACGATGCCATCGTACCGCGTCGTATCATCGTACCACAGCTTGTGCCGTGCTTGTGGCGACTCTTAGCGTTATCTACAGCTAATAGCGTTAGCGCTAGCTTTAACGTCAGTTGTGCATACGGCCCATTATGGCGATTAGCACTACACCAGGGGCGCAGGTAGGATTTTACGACAGGGGATGAACTTTCAAAGGTTTGAAAATTCTTTTACAGGGTGTGCGGAAATTATCAACCCCTTATAGTAAGATATATCTAGATACTTTTTCGCCATAACTTTTGATAGGAACAACCATACGCCGAAATCTTGGTGTCATTTTAAAACTAAGAACGTGCGCTTTAAAAAGATACCAAGATCTCGATGTATATATGTTCCTAACAAAAGTTATGGTGAAAAGTATCCAACAATAGGGAGTCAGATAATTTCCGTACACCCTGTAAAAAACATAATGGGGGATCATTTTGTTTTTTGTCGCGGCTTCGCCACAACAAGGGGCTGAAGCCCCCCAAGGATTTTGCAGGAACCCATGATCTATCGGTAGGTTTCAACAACTCTGATAAAAATTATAGATGTTTGGTACGATCCACGAACGAATCGAAACCTTGATAAAAGTGTTAGAAAATAAGATCAAAAAAGATGATTGTGTTGATATTTATGAGTAGGACTTTTTATCTATTACATTGTAAAAAACTCAAGTTTAGCGAATTTCAAGCTCTGACTCTTGATGTCATTGGAAGATGTGCGTTTGGCACTGAAGCTGATTCAATAAATAACAAAAAGGATGAATTTTATATCAATTGCAGAAAATTTTTCTTTGAAATGGCACTTGATCGATCATGGGCAATGATATTTTCTTGTAAGCGAAACCGAAAATTAAATTTTTTTTAAAATTTTTAGTTATCTTCCCGCCGCTTGGCCCGTTTCTGCGCAAAATTTCTGCCGTTGGCCGAGCGGAACGAGTCATTGCCAATAATCTAACAACAGTCGTTCAAGAAAGAAAGAAAATGTTCGAAACCTACCCAAAAATGGATTTGATCCAACTTTTATTGCAACAAGATCAAATACGGCAACAAACGGAAGGGGTAGCGAATATTTTAATCTTTTGTAAAAAAATTCAGAAACCACCCATGCACATAGAAACGATAATTTCCAATTGTTATGCATTTCTTCTGGCAGGCTATGAAACAACTAGTACAGCTTTAGCATATGCAGCTTGGCTAATGGCAAAAAATCCTGAGGTGCAAGAAAAACTTCATGATGAAATTTTAGAGATTTTTGGCGCCGAAAAAGTAATTTATATCTACAGCGTGTCAGAAAAAAGCGTTTTATTGCAAGGCCCTTAGTCATAACAAAATTTAGGGGGGGGGGGTAGGGGCCATAGTTAGACAAACAGGGATGGAGAGGGGATCCTTCCGCTCACCCTGTATAGATCAATCCCGCCTTCGGCATATTTTGTAGAAAAATCTTTTTTTTCTTCTTTTTTTGCTTACTCAATTTTTAGCCAACTGATTATGAAACAGTTATGAAAATGCCCTATTTGGATGCTGTATTTCACGAAGTTCTTCGAATCAAACCTCCAGTTGTTTTCTTCACCGGAAGAGAATGTACCAAGGAAACTTATGTCAAAGGATATCGAATCCCTAAGGGTGTAATCGCTAATATCCCTGTTCAAGCAGTTCATTGGGATCCCGAATTTTGGCCCGATCCATATAAATTTGATCCAGAACGATTTATCGATAAAAAATCAATCGATCCTTTAACTTGGATGCCATTTGGTTTGGGTCCAAGAAATTGTGTTGGAATGAGATTTGCTGAAACCGAATTTAAGACAACATTGGTAGAAGTTGTGAGAAAATTCAAATTTGATATGCACGAAAAAACTGAAGTAAGAATTCGCATAACTTCTAAACTGTTGAAAAATTTTAGGATCCGTTAAAATGCCGAATTTCTACTGTTTTAATGAGACCTATTAATGGTGTCACTCTCAAGGTTACTTCAAGAAAATAAAATTTTACATAATTGAAGACCTAAATTTACACACCTGCTTTTTTCGAGGGTTTGGTTCCGATGTCTCTCGGGGTGGTGGACTCTGTCCTTGCAGGTTCAAGCGACATAGACCCAAAACCGGGGTAGCTGAGTCCGCTGGCAATCGATGAGTCGGGATTTGGACCAGTGGCGTAGGGAGAAGGGCCGGCTGGGGGCATCTCCCCAAAAAAGACCGAAAATTATAAGGTAGTCCCTTATGTGTAGGGATTTTTTAATTTCAGCCATCTAAAGGGTACCTTCTCCTGCTCCCTTGCCTACGCCACTGGTTCGGACCCTCTAAAAAACAGCTGCACAAGTTATTTGGGCCCACCCTGTAATTTATGGTTATTTTAAACAAATAAATAATTTTATAAATAAAAAGAGATTTATCTTTAATGTTCACTTTTCATATTTTGCTTTTGTGTAAGATGGTAATAGGCACCTTGTAATTGCAGCAGTTCAGCATGTGTACCTGTTGTTGAATTCAAGGTCGTTAAAATTAAAGTGTTAGTTAAGTGATAAAATTTAAATTTTTGGATAAAATTAAATTTTTGGAGCTAGTTCACTTTAATTTGGATCATACATGAACAAAGGGGGAGGTACTGTACTCCCTTAACGCTACAGCGGGCCAAAAATCAAAAACATCAACGCCGATTCTTTAAAAATGAAAATTTAAAAAAAAATCATAAGGGTCCCCCCTATGATTTAAAAAAAAATGAAAAATTTGTTAAAAAATCATAAGGGTTCCCCCTTATGATTTTTCAAACAAAAAAAAATTGCCACGAATCGAAATTTTTGTACCCCTCATCTGTACCGCCCCCTCGCGCCGCCTCCTCCGAATTGTTTACCCCATTTTGTGCATGTATGACTTGGATCTAACAGCATCTTTGCCGACTTCTTTGTCTTACTAAAAAGTTTCGGCTTTAGTGATAAGCTAAAATATAAAAAATACCTTTTCTAAATCGGCTAAATCAACAAAACTTTTTGGAAAATAAAATTCAAAGCCTTTGATTACAATATTCTTTAGAGGACCAGTTTCAAGACTGAATGTTCTAGGAACACCAATGTTTTTTTGAAATACTTTTATCTAAAAAATTAAACGCTATAACTGCACGAATAAATTGCATTTAAAAAGAGAATGTGAATTTAAAAATCGAGATGGTCATTTTTTCATGAAATTTTTTATATATTTTTTCTTTTCACTAATTTTTTTACATTTTTGTAGATTATTTTTTGCAAAAAGTTGATCTTTTTTTGCTGATTATGGCTTATAAATTGTTATGCACTTTTTTATGATATCTAAACATTTAATCTTGTTTATGTTTAGGATGTTAGGTGTGGTTTTGGTCCTAATTGTTTTCTTATCAGCGTGGGTGTTAATAAAGTTTATTAAAACAATTATTAATAATTTTTTCAGAACAAAGAAGATTAATTTCTTTGATATCTTCCATAAAAATTTAGAAGCTTTTGAAACTATATAAATAATAAGTTGCCATTCCAAACTTGTGTCATTCTGGTTTAAAAATTTTTAAAACAGGATGTTTTGGATTATTTTTCTTTTTTTGTTCGCCGAACCCTCCCTTGCTCTTGTTAATTGTCCAGTTGGCTATAACGCTAGTCCCTTGGCAGACGGTATGTGCTATAAGTACTATGGTAAGCCCCAAGCGTGGAGTGATGCGGAAGACAAGTGTGTGTCAGATGGTACTTTGTTAGCATCATCGCCTAATGCCTTCGATAATAAATGGATCAGCGGTAAAATATTTTTTTATAATCTTTGTTTTTCGCCAATTCTCCATTTTCGATGTTAACATTCGAACGATTATTAACACTTAGAAGGTGGCAGGGTTGCCATAAGAAATTTTAAAAAATAATCATAAAATGCTCAAAAATAATTATTTTCTTTAAAAAATAATTCATTTTACAAAAAATTCTTTAAAATTTTTTTTAATTTGATAATTTCAACAATTATTGATATTTTCTTTTCATTGATATTTTCTACTTGAAATAACTTCTTTTAACAGTTCTTTCTTCAGCAAAAATAGAAAAAAGGTCAAAAATCGCATCAAAAATAATTATTTTTTCTCCAAAAAATAATCCAAAAGCTCTAAAAATAATTAAAATAATTAGAAATAATTAAAAATGGCAACCCTGGAAGGTGGACTGTAACAAAGAACTTTTTTATTGTAATTTTTCATGAGGAACACGATAAAAAAGATTTTTTGCAAAAAAGAGGTCTGGTAATTCCTATGATAAAACAAATTTATTTTTCAAAGTGCTAGAAGAATGAGATTTTTTCGAAAAAATTTTTTTCAAAAATAATTATTTTTGTCTAAAAATCATATTGGTAAAGAAAAATTTAAAAATTTTTTCTTCACCAATGATTTTTAGAAAAATAATCATTTTTGAAAAAAAATTTTTCGAAAAATCGAAAAAGTCCCATTTTTTCTAACACCCTGTAGATTTTATCACTGAAACGCAAAATGATTTTGGATTAGTTTACTTGGGTGGCTTTTTTCAAGGAAATTACCAATGGGTCGACGGAACTTCTTTTTCATATACACATTGGGCTGCAAGTATTTTTCATTCCTATTTTAATATAGACCATTTCCATTTTGATATAGATCAGCCCAACATGACTTTTGGATCATGTATATACATTGATCCATCCACTGGATTATGGTTTACGCTAGGCTGTGATAACCAGCTTAGTTTCCTTTGCGCAATTGGCTCCAGTACTTTCAGGTAAAAAATTCAATGTCTAAAATGATAATTTTTTTGAAAGCGTTCCTAAAGCTTGGAAACCCACAAAAAATGAGAAATTCGACTTTTTTTCGAAAAGTTGCCAAAGGGCTTTTTTAGCAGAAAAGTTTAATTTTTATCATTTTCGATCGGTTTCTTTCTTAAAGAAATTTTGAGAGTTGAAATTTTTCGATAAAATTTCTCATTGAGGAGTCAATACAAAAGAAAATAAATGAAATAATCTTTTTTAAGATGCTGTTAGATCCAAGTCATACATGCACAAAGGGGGTGGTACAGTTCGGAGGAGGCGGTACAGGTGAGGGGTACAAAAATTTCGAGGCGTTGCAATTTTTTAAAATTTTTTGAAAAATCATAAGGGGGAACCCTTGATTTTAAAAAAAATTTTCATTTTTAAAAAATCAGCTTTAGGATTTTTGATTTTTGTCCCGCGGCGGCGTTAGGGGAGTACAGTACCCCTCCCCCCTTTGTTCATGTATGATCTAAGTTAAAGTGAACTAGCTCCAAAAATCTAATTTTATCCAAAAATTTAGATTTTAACATGTAAGATTAACACTTTAATTTTAGCGACCTTGAATTTAACAACACAAACATACATGTCCAAGGTGAATAGGGTGAATCCAGCAACATAGTGGGGTAGATCATATATCATGGCTTCCGAAGGGAGTAGATCAGGGATGCGGAAATTTAAAAAAATCATAATTTTTTTTGGAATTTTGAAAAAAATGTAAAAATTAAGCTTAAAACACGTTTCGCGAGAGAATCGAGCTTTGGATGTCAAAAAAAATTTTTCATCTCTGAACGAAAATTTAGGTAGATATTCTGATAGAAGTCGCCAGTTTTTTTGAAAATTAGAGGTAGATCATCTAAATGAAAAAAAATGGGGGGTAGATAACAAAAATGAAAAATTGATTCACCCCCGTGGACATGTATGAACACAAATACAATCTAAGCGTTAAGAATGGAAGCCATTACAAAAAAGTTTCATATTTTTTATTTTAATAAATTTTTGATTAAATAAATAGCTTCCCGAACTAAAACTGATTTTAATCATATCTCAACGAAATTAAAGGCTAGAAAAATGGTTTTACACACCTTTCTTTATTTTTTGATACAGAGTGAACCAAATAAAAGTTCGTTTTTTAATTTAAAAATAGAAATTTTTTTAAAATTATTTTTATTTTCTAAAAAAAGAAAAAAGTTTTCGAAAAATTTTTTTTAAAAAACGAACTTTTTTTGGTGTTCTCCTTGACTCGATTCATTTCATATTAAAAACGTATTTGATTATTTATTCGAACGAAAAAGTTTAAAAAAACATTATGATTATTATATTCATCACTAGTCATCAACAAATTTTAGTTGGTTAGATCAACATTCATAGAAATATCATGATGGTCTTAAAGGGACGGTGTTAGCTAGTGCAACATTTGGAGAAAGTTCCCTTTACACGTGCATTTATCATAAAAAAATCCATGACTTCTAAAATGGTCCTTTTCTTATTTTGCCAAAAGTGGAGTAGTTCCCGTTACACGTGCATTTATCATAAAAAGGCGATCGTACCGCAGATTACAATGGCTCAATCGCTACCGACACCGAGCAGTGAATCATGGACTTCATTTTGTCGACCCAACTGACCCAGCAGTTCATACACAAACTATCGAAAACAAGAACGGTCAGTTGAAAGATATGATACGTCGAAGGCACGGTGTGGTCGACCAAATTCTTCCAAGTCTTCTAAAGGAGTTCAACTGGCGAGAACGCTTCGGACAGCGAAACATGGTTTTCTACAACTTTTGGAGCCAAGTAGCAGCCCTTTATCCATGCCAACATTAAGCCTTTGAACGATTCTTACCCCAAGAACCCTCTTTAGGGTCACATTCAAAACAAGAATTACATGCTTAATCTGAATAATTCAAAAATTTTCTTGTTTTCTTTCGGCAAAATAAGAAAAGAACCATTTTAGAAGTCATAGATTTTTTATGAAAATGCATGTGTAAAGGGAACTTTCTCCCAACATTTGAATTAACTAGTCGAAATTGGTCACTACCCCCTATTTTTATGCGAGGAATCCGAATTTTACTATGAAAAAATTTGGAAACTTCATTTTGACCTTCAAAAATTCCAATGAAATAGAATCAGTGATTTTTTGAAAAAAATTTTTTTATTTTAAAACCTAAAAATACAGAAACATGTTTTTCTGGTAGACACCCCCATAAACCCCTACATAGAAACAAAAATTAAGATTTGTTAACTTACCCCATGGATTCCCTGGCCACCGATTGGTCGGGGTTTGGACCAGTGGCGTAGGGAGAAGGGTCGGCTTCCTCAAAAAAGGCCGATTTTTCCCAAAAATCATAAGGTACCTTTATGTGTAGAAATTTTTTTAATTTCGGCCCACTAGGAAGTACTTGCTCTCTTTCCTACGCCACTGGTCCGGGCTCTCGAAAAAACAGCATCACAAGTTATTAGGCCCACCCTGTAATTTATGATTATTTTATACAAATAAATAATTTTATAAATAAAAAGAGATTTATCTTTAATGTTCACTTTTCATATTTTGCTTTTGTGTAAGATGGTAATAGGCACCTTGTAATTGCAGCAGTTCAGCATGTGTACCTAAAAAATGAAAATGTTGTGGAAAAAAATCTGGGAAGATCTACATTCTTGGATGGACTAGTTAAAAATTTGGATTTATCTACCTTTTTCAATAACCACACCATTATTTACCACAGCTATACAATCTGCATTTACTATTGTCGACAATCTATGTGCAATAATAATACATGTCCTTCCTTCACTCGCCCGATCTAGCGCTTCTTGGACAACTTTTTCACTTTCTGCATCCAATGCACTAGTCGCTTCATCCAGTAGCAAAATTTTTGGATTTCTTATTAACGCTCTTGCTATAGCGATTCTTTGTTTTTGTCCGCCGCTTAGTTGAGCTCCTTTTTCTCCCACACGAGTTTCATAACCTTGTGGGAGTTCGGTTATAAGTTTGTGGATATTGGCAAGTTTGCAAGCATGTTCTATTTGCTCTATGGGGATTTTGGAGGGATCTAGACCGTAGAGGATGTTTTCTTTGATGGAGCAGTCGAAGAGGATGGGTTCTTGGGAGACTAAAGCCATGTTTGAGCGGACATGGAAAATATTCATCTCGTTTATATTGATTCCATCTATGGTCTAAAAATGATTGTCAAAGTTTAAAATTTGTGCTATTTTCTGATTTTCTAGGGTCTTGGCAACTAATTATATAGACAATGTCATTATACTAGTCATCGTAGATATTTCAAGTACATATATAATCCTTATATGGGGTAAAAAAAATTAGTGGGTAAGGGCCGATCTGTTGGCCTCGCCAGAGTCCGAAAATGGGTCCGGCCCCGGACCTAAAGGAATGGGGTCCTAGTCCATGACCCAGGACTACATGTGTACAATTCCCTTCCGAATTTCGGAGAGGGGTCACTCGCAGGCCAAACCGAAACGGATTAAGGGCCTTCTCGACAGAGGATGGACCTTTCTACCCTTGTCCTTGTGTATTCGTAGCACTACTTGCAGACCCTTTAAAAATTTTTATTTTTGAACCCTACTACTTTTTTCACTTACAACTTGTCCATTTTTTGGATCATAAAATCTTTCCAGCAGCGAAATCACCGTGCTTTTACCACACCCACTCGGACCAACTAGAGCTAAAGTTTGGCCTGGTTCCACATGCAAATCTAATCCTTTCAAAATGTGAGCAGAAGCACGTTGAGGATACGAAAAATGCACATTTTCGAGCACTATAGAACCTTTTATTTCCTAAAAATTCTTGTTATAACTTAATTTTTTGGGTCAAAATTACCGGTTTTTGACCATTTTGATCGAATCTGTTGACATTTGGCTTGTCATTCAACATTTTGAAAATTATACCTGAATTTAAAAATTAAAAAAAGTATAGAATT
This sequence comes from Acrobeloides nanus, assembly GCA_900406225.1. Lineage (NCBI taxonomy): Eukaryota > Metazoa > Nematoda > Chromadorea > Rhabditida > Cephalobidae > Acrobeloides > Acrobeloides nanus. The sequence goes on along the minus strand of OZJO01002707.1, from coordinate 21,508 downwards.
TATTTTACCTGCTGCCAGCTTAGCTTTTGCATACTCAGGGAAGTAAGCAGTAGCAAAACCAATAGAGCTTAGGGAGAAGTTGATTGCATACAAAACTCTAAAATGGTAGTTTGTAACGTTTTTTTGTAATGCTTTTTACTTCATTGTATTCATAGGCACAGCATTATCGTGCTCGATTAAATATAGTGCAAATCTGAAGGCAGCAGCAAACAAAAATTGCAAAATTGATGTGGCAAATCCATAGCTAAATGCCTAAATTTATGATTTTGGTGTTGTTTTATGGGAAAATTTTTGGCCAAGGCCGGCCAAAAACGAGTGTAGGGGAGTGTTGAACATGAGCACAACTGCACTCGCCGGAGGCTACACGAGTCTGACCTCCCCCGGGCAAAAAATGGAGACTACCAACGCTTTTTATTTTTTTGACATGAGATCAACTAGCGTACTTGAGTTAAAGATTTCATTTTAGCAGATTTATGAGTCATATCTAAGTGACTACAAAACATGTTATAAAAAGTTCTTTCTAACGTCAAAGCTTGTACCGTTCGGATGTTTTCTACTCCTTCTAGAGCTATCTAAAAATTCATTTATCAACGGGAAATAATTTAAATGCCGCCCTACTTTGCCAGCTGATTCAAAATCTTTGAGGGATTTGTTCGAAACTCCTTCTAAGTATTTCATTCGTATGCCTTGTCCAGCAGCTGCTAATGGAAAAATGGCTATTAAAAGTAAGGCCATTCTCCAATCATAGTAAAAAGCTATACCAACACCACATACGACAGATATTAAGGATGAAATTACACCACCTAAGCGATAGTCAATTGCCTAAATTTTGGGTTGATTAAAAAATTCCTGCTTTTCATATTTGATTCGAATCGATCTGGAAGATATCTGGTGCTTTTTATATCTGTCTTCTGGGGGTTTTCTATCCAAAAAATCGATTACACGAATTACCGAAATTGAAAACGTTTTCTAGACCGTGTTTCAGGGAAGGAGTTGGTGTATTGAAGCGAAAATGAATTAAAATTTGAATTTTTTCCGGAAATGGCTATCTATGGCAATTTGTAAAAGTACGACTGCGCCGAAACGCCGACCAGGCCTCAAATAAAACATAAAAGGTTGTTGAATTTATTTTTATTAGATCGTTCGGAAAGTATCTTCCGCAGCTTTATTTTACATAAATCTCGGGCGAGAAATCCGTTTTCGACAAAAAAATTTTCGGTATTAACACAGTATTAATACAGGTCGACAAAATTGAGTGACTAGTTCAAAACAATGTTTAATGCAGATTATAAATTTTTTAAATTTTTGAAAACAAAGATTTCTACGGGGTTTAGGATCTCATCTTTGTGTGTGACTCGCTAAAATTTTAAGGTTTTTTGTACATATCTCTTCTTAGAAATTGAATTGGGAGCTCGTTGACCATTCATGTGAAAGGTGAGAATCTACCCTACAACTTTTACGCTTTGTCTGGGGCCCTTTCGAAGCTGTTCGGCGCAGTTGACTTTTACAAATTACCCTATCTATTTTTTTTCTAGAAATCGATTCCGCGCCTTGTCGATGCATGAAGGGATGGATATTAACCATTTATGGACAAACACCATCTTTGGTTTTTATAGAACTTACCGATCTAACGTTAGGAGTGTCAGTAGCCAAACGAGTTGAGATTTTTCCACTACTATGAATAGGCATATCAAAATAAGCTATATCCATCTGCATAATATTTTTAAATAGATGAGATCTCAATCTTTTAGCCAATCTTTCAGATGAAATCCCATAAAAAGTTGACTAAATTTAACAACTATTTGATGCGCATAAACTTTATCTATATACTTGAATAAATTGCGTAACCCATTGAATAATAGCTAAAACAACAAACATTAGGGCCCAGTTGTGACCATCATGCCTCATTTTATTAGTATCGGTTTCAGCAAACACGTCCATAATTTTTGCAAAAAAGATCGAAAATGCTGGAAAAACGGAGCCTTGTATAGTAGATGCTATTAGCCCGAAAAATAAGTAGTGCCATTCTGGTTTTGAATATTTTAAAATGCTAAACAAGCCTTGTTCTGTGGCTCCTTCCCTTTTTAAATCTAAATTTTGATTTTTAAAATTTGTATTTTTTAGTTGAGTACCTTTTTTTAATCGCTTAGTTACTGATTTGACATCAGTTTTGGCTTTAAGATCTTCCTCTTCTTCGTGATCCTGATCACTAGGTGTTGTAGAAAATCGTCTTCTAGTGCTAATTTTACTATCGGTTCTTATTTGTCTTGTTTCTAATTGTTCATCCGAAAGCTTTTCTTTGGTGTCTAAAAATTCAAACAAAAAATGATGTTTGTAAAGATCCACTTTTTAATTTGGGAAAAGCGGGTTGTAATACATAATTTTTTGGAATCTAGATGGTCTAAAAAGCAAAACGTAAAAAAATTTTTTGAAAAAAATCACTATGATATGTAAGTATGCAAATTTTGATAACCATTTCTTGTGACAGGTATAACTCCACGTAGGAATCGAATTGAGACATGATTAAGATGCTGTTGGAAAGCTGAAATTCTGTGCTACAAGATTCACTACTGATTTTATACAAGCTTTTGTTTCAGTACACATATAAACATGACCTTTGTCATAGAATTTTTTCAGAAAACTTGTCAAGAACAAAAATGGCCTTTTGTGACTGAGTTGACTGATTTTTTGTATTCAGGTGTTTTCGGTATGGGGAACATGATACAAAAACCAGTTAAAAAAGACCATTTTGTCCTCGACAAGTTTTTTGAAATTGAGTCTATGACAAATATCATGTTTATATGTGTACCAAACAAAAACTAGTATAAAATCTGTAGTGAATCTCGTAGCATAGAATTTTAACTTTCCAATGATACCTTAACCATGTCTCAATTTGATTCCTACGTGGAGTTATATCTGTTACAAGAAATGGTCATCAAAATTTGCATTTAGGTTCGAAATTTGCATATTTACATATCATAGAGTGATTTTTTTCAAAAAAATTTTTACGTTTTGCTTTTTAGACTATGTAGATTCCAAAAAATCATGTGATACAGATTCTTATGTTAAGAGGAATGTAAGGACAGGCCTCAAAACCAGGCCGTAGGCAGGAATTTTTTAGAGGGAGTCGACTTCAAATGGGAATTATTATGGGGGACCGACCTCCCTTAAGTAATTTTGGGTCGACTCAAAAAGCCTAATAGGGAGAGGGTCAACTAGGGGACCAATGAATTTTTCCACTTTTGAAAATTTAAAAAAACATAAAATCTAACCCGTCTCTTCTATATCTGCAAAAACTTGAGCATTAACAAGTTCATGATAAAGCCCCTTGTTTTTCATAAGCTCCTCATGCGTTCCAGTTTCGATCACTTGACCATTTTTCATTGCAATGATTTTATCTGCATTTTTGATGGTCGATAGCCTATGTGCAATAACTATAGTTGTTCTGCCTTGTCTAGCTTTATCCAAAGCTGCTTGTACGATAGATTCACTTTCAGCGTCGAGCGCACTAGTTGCTTCATCTAGTAGGAGAATTTTAGGATCTCTCACTAAAGCTCTTGCTATAGCAATGCGTTGTTTTTGTCCACCAGATAATTGAGCGCCTCTTTCACCAACAACCGTTTTGAAGCCCTAAAATTTTTAGTTTAGACATATTATTGTAGAAGAATGCTTACTTGTGGTAGTTTAGAAATGAAATGTTCAGCATTTGCCATTCTGCAAGCAGTCATCATTTGGTCATGACTAATATCTGGGTTGCCATATCTTATATTTTCTTCTATACTGCAATCAAATAGTATTGGCTCTTGACTTACAACACCAATAAGTTTTCTTAAATATTGGAGGTTAAAAGTCGATATTTCGTGTCCGTCAATTGAAATCTAAATAATTTTTTGTTATATGTATATATGTACTAATATTTGATAGCTATTCGATTTTCAATTTGGAGCCTGAGACATCCTTTCATAATGACTTTATGATTTCCCTTATCTATTGTGGGGGTGGAGGAGTAGGAGTGCATCCATTACATCCCACCTTAGCTATACTTTGCCATAAGCACTTACAGTTACAGAATCCGGATTGTAATATCTCAACAATAATTGCACTATAGTACTTTTTCCACATCCACTAGACCCAACTAGGGCAACCGTTTGCCCAGGATGAGCTGCAAATGAGATGCTGTTTAGAATTTGCTTTGTTTTTCGTGTTGGGTAAGAAAAGTTGATTTTTTTTACAGATACATGTCCAACAATTTTCGACGGACGTAGACCTGTGGGTAAGTAAGAATCGATGGCTGGGAGCTAAATTTTGTCTATTTAAGAGGAATAAAGTTGTTTATACCCTATCTATAACTTCAAAGATGGCTTCAGCTGCTCCTTGGGCTGTTCCAACAACAGCAAATTGCTGACTAGCTTGACCAATAGCCATGGAGCCCATCATTACTGAGAAAAAGACCTAAAATCAAATTAAATACCCATTGCCTCTCTTTTTAAACATTTTCTCCCTTTGGAGCGTTCAGGAAACCGACCCAATGGAAGTTGGCCATATGGGGAACCAGAGCCCAAGGGACCATCTCAGGGTCCAGACCGGCACAGGTTCCGGGTAGTCCACCCAGCTCCAAAGAGGTCTAAGTATACTTTTAATGATTACCGTTAAAACTGTATTTGGAGAAGATTTTCCATCTGCAACAAAATTTGTACCAATATAAAAAGAAAGCGCATAATCACAAAACATCACAGCAAATGTTGTACCCATGCCTATACCAAGAAGCATAGATTTGATTATACCTTGAGTTTTTCCTGCATCAAGGGCTCTTCCATATCTAAACATGAATATGCACCAAAGTTTTTAAGCCCAATTTTTGATTTACCTTGAGCATTCGTATTCTTGACCATTAAAAGCAACAACTGTTCTAATAGAACTCAATGCTTCTTCTGCAATAGCTCCAGCCTTGGCGTATTTTTCTGCTTCTTTCTTAGCTGACTTGGACATCATCTAAAAATTTTGATACAAAAAATTTTGACATAAAAATTACTCCGGACATCAGCGCTCCGGCGATTATTAAAAGCGGTGAAGCAGACATCATGATCAATGTCAACTTCCAATCATATGAAAAAGCAATAGCAAAACCGCCAAAGAATTGTGCAACATATTGAATTAGTAAGCCAACTTTATCACCAGTACCTTCTTTTACACGTTCGAGGTTGCTAAAAAATTATTACTCATAATGTTCTTAGAAATGGGGAAAGGGTTATAGACTCATGGTTACACTCAGAATCTGAAAACTGATCAAGAATTTGAGACCCCTGATACTAATTTAGCCCAGGGATCCAGCCATGGACTCAGGCCCAAGGATCCGGACCATAGGTGGACAAATGAGAGGGGTGTCTGGTGCTGGGTTGGTTCCCTAAAATTGTCAAAAATTTGCCTTGGTCCCTCCTTATGTTTTTTCGAAAATCTTGGTCAAAAGGGGACCAAAAAAGAACCAACCCGGCCGCTTCGATGCCGGGTTGGTCCTATTTTTGGCCTTTTTGCCAGATTGGTTAGGGGGAGACTCTCCCTCCCTTGACCATGTATGATCCGGACTGGTCCAGGACCCATGGATTCTGGAGCACTGTAACTCAAATATGTTTCAGAGTTCATGAATCCGGGTCCTGGGTCCTTTGAGTACTCATGATCCATATGGGAATCCAGGCACAGGTTCCAAGGATCTGATGGGCCCTGAATCTAAATTCCAAGGGCACTTGATTCGTGACAGAATTTGCTTTCTTTGGTCTTAGGGTGAAGCGGGGGAGGGACACACGGATCTATAACCGATTGGTGCGGGATCCCTTAGTCTGATGTCCAAAATTTCGGAATCTGGTTATGCTACACTAGAAATGCTTCATCTTTTTGTCATTTGATGCAATTTTTTTCTTTAGTTTAGAAGATTAAAAAATCACTCGAATAGTTTAGTCGAAAGAGACCCGCTGCTATTCTTATCAAACCATGCAATGTCTTGATGAAAGAGTGCTTCAACAAAAGCTTTTCTCATTTTATGGATCATATTTTCATTTACAATGAGGAAGCATATAACCTAAATTTTCTTAAATAAACTCAATTTTTTAATGTACAAGTACTTGAATAGTGGCTGAAACAAGAACTCCAATACCTAGCCAAATAAAATGCAAACAACTTCGTATAACAGCATGATGGAAATCGTTTTCAGTATAATAATCNTACTTGAATAGTGGCTGAAACAAGAACTCCAATACCTAGCCAAATAAAATGCAAACAACTTCGTATAACAGCATGATGGAAATCGTTTTCAGTATAATAATCTTTGAAATACAATGGATAAGTTCCACTCGTGTTAGTGACATTGTAAACTAAGAAGAAATTTTAAAGACAATTTCTCTACGAATCGATCCTCGTCCGTACAGAATTTTTGAACCCTCTTATTTTTCTCCGAAATTGCTATATACCTAAAGTTAATATAAAAATGAAGCTTATGATGCTACCATTCTGTAGACACCAAGATCATGACTTAAGCTTTTTGTGGTTCAGGGGTTATGAGCATAACAAAAAAGGTATCTATGGACAAGTGGCACCCCTTAGTATCTCGAAATCTAGAAGGGAACCCTATGAAAAATTGTGCACTTTTGGAATCAGCATAGTCAAAAATCTAGGGTATATAGCAATTTTGAAGAAAAATAAGGGGTTCAAAATTCTGGCAGGCTATTTCAATGCAAAGGTCGAAAATTACGGAAACTGTCTTTTTAAAAATGACCCAAGCCCATCCTACCTATTTGATATGGATAATTTCTCGACGTTGTAATTTTAATGAACGATCCAGTTATATCACCAGCTATAGTAGCAATAAATGGAAAACCAGCTCCAGTAACAATTGCTACAGATGTACCCAAAAGAACAAGAAATAAATCCCATCCTGTAGCATACCGCCACTAAAATTGGGTAAACAAACGAAATTTTTAAAAATAGTGTGTCGTTAACAAAAGTAGTGTGTAGAAATTTTTTGGTCAATTGGTTCAGTGGTCCCAATTTGTCCGATTTTATTAAATTTTTGTTAAAAAAACTTTTACAACGCCCGGTTAATAGGGGTCGGAAATCCGCCAACTTGGTCGTATGAGGTGTTGTTCCTTTAAACTTACAAGCTTTATTATCGAAACTTTTTTGGGTTTTTCTTCTAAAACATCAATAATAGTATCACTAAATTTTTCGTTTCATAAACTGATAATAAAAATAATTCACCTTGAATTAAAATTCGAATCTGTATTACTATTAGAAAAACTTTCTTTTCTTTTATTCATTTAGTTAAAAAAAATAATGAGAAAAGATCCAAAACAAAAATATTAAATAGCTAATACTGGAAAAGCAAAAGACAAATTTGTGGTAAGCTTCGTTCTTTTTGGGTTCACGACGACCTGAACTTTTATGGGAGTTCCAACCGAATAAAAGCACAACTTTTGTGACTTTTACATTGTTCTAAGACAGTATTGTTAAAAATTTGAATCTTTGAACACAATAAATGGGAAAACATCTTACAATGAGCACAAAGTTTAAAGGAACAACACCTCATACGACCAAGTGCTTTGAAAATTATTCAAATCCCATTCAAGTTAAGTAATTTTCCATAATTTTTTGTCAAGCTAAGGCCAAGTCGATTTTGGAGAATATATTTAAGTTCACACCTTTCAGAGAGAAAAAATTTTTTCGCTGGGATTTTTTCATACCTAGCTAAATTTTTTCCTCAAAAACAAGTTCCAATTAATTTTTGTGGAAATTTCTAGTTTTTAGGGATATTAGGAAACTAGGTGTTCCCTACACAAGTCGTAGAATTTTTTAAAAAGGAACAAAATATAAATTTTTGACCAGCTAGCGATTTTGTACTGCTTTTTTTTTAAATCATCTCATCATGAAAAGCAAAAGGCAAATTTTTGGTAAACTTCCCACTTTTTGGGTTCACGACGACCTGAACTTTTATGGGACTTCCAAATGAATAAAAGCACAACTTTTGTGACTTTTATATTGTTCTAAGAAAGTATCCTTAAAATTTGAATCTTATGTCTGACAAAACCCTTTTACATCCTGATGTGGATCCTAGATACTATTTTTGAGTCAAAACTATAAGTATTGTGCTTGACAATTAAAATATCATTTTGTTCTATTTTTTTTATATAAGTACCGGGGGCCGAGCAACATTATTTAACCACCCCACCCGTCGCCATGGGCACGGGGATGGGGTGGTTGTATAGTACACATGTGTTGGCTACGGACATATTTATGAATATTTATTTAATACATATAAAATTAAATAAATTAAAGCTGTATTCTTTGAGTTCATTTTCTTCAATTTCATCAATTTTTAACAAGAAGCACAAGTTTTGCGGCACTGTTGTTGAGCGGTAAACGCATAGTAAGGGCTAGATTTTGCGCAATATCCAGCAGATTTCCATTGATTACAGGCATAAGCTGAACTGTTGTCAGCGCACGGTGGAACATAGTTGGATGAGCAAAGACCAGAAGAAATGTCACAAGTTGATTGTGGGACAGCTGTGCATTGGGAATTTGAAGCACATGCGTTTCCGACTTCATAGATTGGGGAGTTTAGGTAGTTCCCGCTAAAATAAAAAATGTGAGTAGTGTAAAAGGATAGCTATGGCGATGTTATGGAGGAAGGGGACAAGGAGAAGGATGGGGAGCAGTGATGCAGGCCCCCCTCTCCCAATTGGGGGGGGGGAGTTTTCAAAAAAGCATCTAGCAGTGACCGTCGTTTTTCCAAAAAATAAAGCCAAATCAAGGATATTCTTGCTAGAGAAATATTTCAGATGGTTTTGAGCATAAAAATTAGTTTTTCGAAAAAAAGTCCTACGTACGGCTCTGCCCCTCTCCTCCAATCCAAGACCTCAATGACACCTATAAAAAACTTACGCAGCTTTGTAATTACAAACGACAATAGTCATGGGATTGCTAGGACACCATTGAACACCACAACCGATTTTTGTAGTTTTTGCCCAAGCCATCTAGGAAAATAATTTTTCACAATTAATCATATTTTTTCCTACTTGTGTAAAGTGACCAACAGAATGCATACCACTGTTAAAAGTCGTGTCATTGATTGCAAAACCTGCGATTCCAAATTGTTTCAATTCAGCCCACCATAAATCAGCAGCTTGTTTTAGAGCGGCGGCTTAAGTTTTGAAACTTTTGAAGAAGATTAAAAATTATTTTACCATTTTCAATACTTCCAGTCGACATGAACAAGTTTTCTCCGGCACCATCTCTATCTCCAGAAGAGGAATGTTCAAAAACACATTTTTCAGCATATTTTTGAGCAATGTTTTCCAAATCACAGTCATAGGACTAAAAGGGATTTCATACAGGGTATATGAAGATAGGGGAGCCATGTGATCCCTCTCCCATTTTGGTTGTACCTCATCCATTTTTAGGAAATTTCTCAAAATTTTAATAATAATATACCATAATTTGCGTCTTTTCACCCTCTAATAAATGCAAAAAGAATTAGCGAAAAAGCTTTTTTGCGTGAAACATTGAATTCCTTTGGGGTGAAAAATTGAATTTTCTCTCAAAAATCGAACTTTTCCAGAAAAATTGATTTTTTTGTAACAATTTGAATTTTTCTCTCGAAAATCGAATTTTTTTGTTGAAAATACCCGGAATCCGAATTTGATATTTTCGAAGCGAAAAAACGTTTCCCTGATTCAGTAAAGGCGTATTGTATATTATCTCGATCAACTTGAAACAGTTTTTCATAACAAATAGGTGAGGAGCGAAACTTTTCAAAACAAATTGAAAATATTTTTTAATATGTGATGCTTATTAGATTAACTTACAATTGTGTACATATTCTTTGATGGTGGTGTAAACCCATTGGGCGTGGCTGATTGACCTTTGGCTAGCATGGAACGGTAGTTATTATGATAGTTAGTTATGCTATCTCGGTCAACTTGAGACAGTTTTGAGTAAGTGCAAGCGGAGTAGGCGAGTTCTAAATTTTATTCCAGATTGTAGATTTTTAAAATAGAAATTGAAATGCTTACCGAAAAGGCAAGCAGAAGCAAAACATAACAAAATAATCTTCATTTTGACTAGAATATTTTTTTAGCTACCCGCTTTAGGACTGTTAGAAGGGTTAATGAAGTGCTGAATGGACTTAGCTCTTCTTTATATATTCTATGTGGGCTAATTTAATAAAACACGTGTAGAAAGTACTTAAAAAGTTGTTTGTATGATAATTTTAATATGGTATTATTTAAAAGTGTCAAAAGAATAAGACAATTCAGACTCGAGCTAAAAGGATCATTAAAACTTGCATATTGAGCATTGAACAAGGAAACCAAAATGATCAAAAATCTCAGATATGCGAATTTTTTTAATACGTATGTAGCATATTTGCATATAATGGAAACCGAAAAGTAGGTCGAACGATTATAAACTAAACTGGAAATAACAATAAAAAGGTTTTGCCACAAAAAATGAAAGAGGTGAAAATCGAATGATCAAATAGGGATTAAGTGAATAATAACAATCAATGATCAAATCCCACGTTACACAATTGGACAATTTTGATTTTTTTATGATGAGTCATTTGATCATATTTACCATTTATTCTCTTAAAAAAATTTATTTTACCTTTAGTTTTGGATGTTACTTCAAAAAAAAATGGAATTTAAAGATTGTAAATCATTTTTTTATTTAATAAATTTATTAAAAAATTTATTATAAGTTAAATACGATGTAAAAATAAGCATTGTCAATTAACACCGTTATATATATGGATATATTTAGCAGGGTAAATAAGTATGACTGATTGTTTGTTCAGCATAACAGCACGACCTGCCTTAAGCTGATATGTCATTTCCTTGATTCTTTCATATTTATAAATCTTATTTTGAATCGATGAGTTTATTTAAAGGAATGATTATTATTATTTATTTATTAGTTGAAAGCGTGGAAGCACGAGATTGAATAAACTTATATGTATTCTAGTAATTTTTATAGAAAAATTGCGATTTATGAACAGTTAACGAAATTGGACCATTTCAGTGTCTCAAAGAACCCTCGTATGATCAGAAACTGAAGTTGGGACATCTCTAGGCCCTAAACTTCCCTCGGCCCTAAGGGCCTGGGCCTGATCCCTGTCCCTTGAGAGGGGGCTTTGGAATCCGGGTACTCGGCCCGGCAGTATCACTTTTCGTACAATTGTTTTCGTACGGTACTTTTCATACAATTATTTTTCGTACATGTACTTTTCGTACAAATACAAAGGGGGGGGGGGCAAAATTACTTGCCAAGGGGGCGAAAAGTCCTCGCCTAAGGAGCAATTTATGCGAGGATATACCGCCCCTTACACGAAGACTTTTACCCCCTCCCCCTTGTATTTGTACAAAAAGTACCTGTACGAAAAGTTCGTACGAGAAATAATTGTACGAAAAGTACCGTACGAAAACAATTGTACGAAAAGTGACACTGTCCTCGGCCCCATGGGGATTTGGCCTAGGGGCCTGGACTTAATACCCCTTAAAGGCTAATTCTGAATGGCCTGGGTTCCTGTAGAATACGGGCTTTGGACCATTGGGCTGAGAGACCTGGGCTTTAGTGCAGCAGCCCTTTTTAATCTCTGGGATTCTTCAATTTGTATACAACTTTGAACCCCATTGTTCTAATATGCATCATATAATATAATTCAACAAAAAACTTGTTTTATCTAATTTCAAGAAATATGCCATTTTTTATTTTGTAACAGAAATAACAGATCTAAGAATACAACTCTAGAATGAATCACTTTTGCAAACAGCCGGATATTTTTGAAGATCGTTTGAGACTCCAGCCCAGTAGAAAGCGCTGTATTGAAGACTGAAAATAACTTTTCAACTTATTTTTTTATACTAGTCGAATATTACCTTCCATAAGCCGATCCATAATTTCCATAAGGCCCACTCATATATCCATAATCGAATGAAGTCCCATCTGACCAAGTCCAATTTCCCTTACTATTTTTATTTAGGCCTACAAAAAAGATACCATTGGATGCTTGGGGAGTTTGAAGGGTGTCCAAAGTAAAAGCTTAAATTTATTATATTAAATGTTTTAAATAGTAAAACTCAACCTCCGACCAATAAATTTTCAATATTAGAATGTATTGAAGCCAAATCTGCTCCAAGGTTTAAACATGCTTGATGTTGGTTAACCCATGTATCATTTTGTGCCAGAACCTATAATAAAAATTTTTGAATGTAGGTGTTCAAAAATGGCACGTTTATGATTTTTGCGTAATTTTTTCAAAAATTTTCAAGTTTTTTAATTTTCATCAAAATAACCTTNTTTAAACATGCTTGATGTTGGTTAACCCATGTATCATTTTGTGCCAGAACCTATAATAAAAATTTTTGAATGTAGGTGTTCAAAAAATGGCACGTTTATGATTTTTGCGTAATTTTTTCAAAAATTTTCAAGTTTTTTAATTTTCATCAAAATAACCTTATAGGAGGTTTTCTATACGAGAAATCGATTTCGCGCATCGTCGAGCCTTAAAAGTGCTTCTCTGATTCAGGAAAGAGATGTTTGTATTGAAGCGGAATATGCTAATACATGGTCAGGAAAGAGTTTTCAAGGTCCGGCAATGCGCGCAATTGGTTTCTCGCATAGAAAACCCCTTAAGGTTATTTTGATAAAAATTAAAAAACTTGAAAAAATTTGAAATATCACGCAAAAATCGCAAAAGTCCCTTTTTTGGAACACCCTGCAATTTAAAATGCTGGATTCAATGTTATAAGTTTGAATCGCTAAACATTTGTTCTAAAACCCACTTGATAACAACTTCCAGTCTTGCCAAAATATACCCAATTTGGTTCTGGACAATTTCTTGATGGGTTGATTGGAATTTCGCAAATATAAGGAAGCAATCCTGTTTTTGATGCATCATACCAAAATCCATTTGGCGAGTGCATTTGAATCGCATCATACGAGTTTATGTTTCTTGGGCGACCTAATAAAAACCATAGTGGTTAAAAAAAGAGATTTTTTGCGATTTAAAAAAATTTCAAGTGTTTAAGCTTAAAAAACCCTATATGGTTCTTTCTTATACATGAAATCAATTGCGTACATGACTAAACTTGAAAACACTCCACTTAGCCTTTGCTTCAATACACATACTTCTTCCCTGAATCAGGGTCAGGAAAGCGTTTTCAACGGTCGACAATGCGCGCAATCGTTTTCTCGCATAGAAAAACTCCATATAGGGTTATTTTGGTGAAAATTTAAAAAACTTGAAAAAATCTCATTCTTTGGGAACCTTGCACTGGCCAAAATTGCGAAATTCCAATGAACCTTTCCATGCCAAATCAATTGGGTATATTTTGCGCATCAAATTGTATTAAAAATTTCTTACTAAATAACACGAGTCCGATGATGCTAAATATATCCAATTCACAGGACATCTAGACGATTGATTCATTGGAATTTCGCAAATATAAGGATAGGAAGCTTGATGGTTTTGATTTGTCCATAAACCTTTTGGGATATGAACAGCGACAGAATCAAGGGTGTTAGTTGGCTTAGGATCGTCTAAGATAGAAAATAAGGAAGAAGGCAGAGTATTTACTACAGTAAAGAAGCCAGAATCCTAGAAACGTGAGAGGGAGCAGGGTCGTAGGAGCTCCGAAATTTCGGGAAGATCAAAAGGGTCCCCCTTATCATAAATATAAAAAACCGGTTTCTGTGCTCATACGGGAGGGGAACCTTAGACGTATCCAGGATTTTGCGACAGGAAGGGCTAATCCACGAAAGGGGTGGCTACATTTGAAAATCTCGCTAAGAAATTTTTCAGGTTTTGGGAGGAAAGAAAAGCGAAATCTGCTTAAATTTAAAATTTACCGCTAGCCCAATTAGTATAGGACCAAACATTTCCATCAATCCATGACCAATTTCCAGTCCCTTCTACCAAATTTGACCCTCCAATCCAAAATCCTCCTGGATTTGGAAAATTTGCAATGGAAAGATTTAGCAGAAACTGATTTGTAAACACATTTGTAGACGCCGCTAAATCTCCACCAGCTCGATTACAGTCAAATTGTGCCGAAAGCCATGTCGCAGGTGTCTTTACAACCTTATAACAAAGTTTATTAAAACTTGTTCCAATTGTCCCATCCGGACAAGCGCTATTAGCAAAGGCAAAAGAAACCAAACCAACAAATAAAACCAAAGAGTTCATTCTGATAAAGTGTGTATTTTTTGGATTTGAATCAGTTCTTTTATATTTATTGTATAAGTTCATACATCACTGTTATCACTTTTATCACCCACCCCCAATTGTTAAATTTTAAGGTCAAGCCCAAATATTATCGAATAACCTTTTAGATTAAAGATTTTATTGATTTGAATTTATAAATGGAATGCGGGCAAAGCGATTCATTGAAAAAATGATAACACTTTTAGAAATTATAAATCCTATGCACTTTGTGTTACATAAAGTTTGTTTTATGCGCGACTCTTTTAAAAAGGTCCAGTCCCATGGCTCTTGAAAATCGAGAAAAATTTTTCTAGCCGGGCAATATATCGTGAGATACACTTCAGGGTGCTAAGTGCCTAAAAACATATGCTACCGTTTTTCCCAAAAAAGTGAAATTTCGATGTTTTGGACCAAGGGGATTCTGGTTCTCTCTCCGTGACATATTTCTTAAAATTAGATAAAACAAGTTTCCTCAATGGCCTCCCAAGACCGTCATCTACAGGAGCCTAAGTCCCTTAGGATTAGCCTGTAAGGTGTTTTTCTAAAAGTTTTATCATTTTTTCAATGAATCACCTTGCCCGCATTCCATTTATAAATTCATCAATAAAATCTTTGGTCTAAAAGATTCTTTGATTATATTTGGGCGTGACCTTAAAATTTAACAATTGGGGGTGTGTGATAAGAGTGATAACAGTGATCAATGAACTTTTTTCCTCCCCGCCCAAACTAAAAAATTGTGCATACAGTCCCTCTATTATGGCGGTTGTTTTTGGCAAAAACTGGCGGAAACTCGAAATTTTAATAACGAGTCACGCCATTCAATTCAGCTCAACGAGACGAGTAGACGAATACCATAACATGGGATTTTCCACCCAAGTCCATGACTGAGTGGCTAAAATGACAGATCTGGAGTTATAGGCTCGGGTTGAATCCCGTTTCGAATTTAACGTTGCCCAAATCCCATGAAAATTTGCATATCTCTATCTTGGCCTTTAAGACACTTTAATCATTTTGGGTCAGTATATATTTTATAAAGCTATTAATAATAGTGATTTTAAGTTTTATAAAACCTAACTTTACTATCAGCAAGTATTTAAGTCGAACTATCCAAAGCGCATTTGCAAGGAGGGAACAAAAAAGGAGAAACTCGTCGCTGTATTTTTTATCCCATCAATTTATGTATATGTATTACTTTCCGAACTAGAAGAAATCATAAAAAAACAAATTGCTCTTTGTAGAACAACTCCCTAATAGTATCACTGAAGGAAAGCTCCGTGAAATATTTAAACCATATGATGAAATTGATAGAGTTGTCAAAATTAGGAGAAAGTATTATGCATTTATTCATTTCAAAGAAAAAGATGATGCGATTAAAGGATCAGTGCAACAGAAAAATATTTTTTCTGGAAGTAAGCCTATCATGTAAAACTGCGTTCACCGAGCATTTTTTATTTTTACACCATAGGGCGTAAACCTCATTTTCATGGAGAACAATTGCAAAAAAGTGAGGTGACTGGGGACAATGCAAATAAGGACTGGCCCAACAGGGATCGAACCCACCAACTCCGAGGCAAAAATCTCTGAGGAAAAAATGCCCTGTCCCGTTATAAAATGACTTTGTTCAATCAATTTTTCAAGTTCAATCAAGATCATTATAGACAAAAAGTGAAAGGGCATAAAAATAGTTTAGGCGTTGGAGATTATCTGTGCTTTTACCGTATTAAAGTCAACAGCGTCCTTAAAAAGTTATATCCATCCATAATAGAAGGCCGCCACAAAAAAACCCGTAACGGTAAGGAAAAGCTTAGTGCCATGGATTGGTGCTAGAATTTGAAGGATTAATACCATATTGGTGTTATTTCAGCAAATTAACACCATTTATTGGTGTTGATCCGATTAATTCCAAATTTTCGAACATTATGTGTGTTCTTTCAACGATTAACACCAAATTGATATTCCGTGCAGCACCAAAATTGTGGAAAAAATTCATACAAAAATTTTTTAACGCCATTTGTTTTGTGTGTAACTCGAAAGTTCACTGAACTATTAAAATTTTTGGAAAATTCTTGTCTTATTTAATCAAAATTAAATCTCTACTCATTTACTGGCCTTTGTCTTGGGTTGTAGTTTGTGTTTTTTTGTTGTGTTGAGTTCGATTTAAATGGAATCTTCAATAACTTTTGATGCTATATAATAAAATTCAAAAAACGAGTATAAGATAGAAGAACATCGATAATAACAATGTTGTTGCTGTTGACTTTTCTTTTTATTAGCTCTATTTGCTTTTATAACTTTTTCTGGAAGCGCAGGAAGCTACCACCAGGTAAAACAGATTTTTTTCAAAAACAACATAATTTTTATTAATAAGGCATATTGCTATTTTTAGGACCAACTCCTTTACCGATTTTTGGAAATACTCTAGAAATCATCAGAAATCCTCCGGGCGTTGATGCTTATAAAAAGTGGCATAAAAAATATGGGCCGATTCATACCGTTTGGCTAGGGGAAGAGCCTATCGTTTCGATTACAGATTTTGGTATTATAATGGAAACCTTTCAAAAAGATGGTGATGCTTATGCTGGACGACCGAATTCGGCTTCATGGAAGAAATTATTTATGGGTCATTAATTTTTAAAGGACCATGGTCATAAAAATGAATAACGTTTTTCGACGTGCTTGAAAATGGCATTCACACTTTTTAAAAATTTCTTCAAGGAAAAGTAGAAACAAATTTTAGTATTAGTTAAGATGAGCGAAAATCAAAATATATAGAAAAACCCTATAGGGACTCGATTCGCCGCATAGAAAAACTTAGAAAATTTGGGTACTAGTTCGGATTAGCGACCTAAAATGACAGGCTTCAAAATCCGGAAAATTTATAGGATTTTTGAATCGAATGCGCGCATTCCCGATGTGTGAAAATGAATCCTTGACCTTGATTCAGGGTCGATGTATTGAAGCGAAAATCAAAACTTTTAGTTTTTTATGTAAAAAATGGACGTTTCTGAGCTTTTTCGAATTTTTATCAATTGAATGTTGTTCAAATTTGCATAATTGTTTCCCGCCATACGACTACGCAGGGATCTTAAAGGACCAATCCAGTAATTTACAACCATATGAAAAAATGATATATTCGGAAAGATCATGAAAAATGAAGCATTTTTTGTTTTTACGGCATGTTCTGAATCGTTGTAGTTTTCGAGATAATTGCGTTTGAAATTTTGAATTTGTTNAGACGAATCAAATGATACCAAAATTATTGAATTTGAACAATGTTTTGGGTTATTGAAACGAAAACCCTGATTCAGAATTTTCGTTTCAATAACCCAAAACATTGTTCAAATTGGATAATTTTGGTGTCATTTTGTTCGTCTCATTTAGCTATACAAAATTGCTACAATGCTCATTTTATGAAAATTTAAAAAATCGGTGCAAAAATCGATTTTTCCGCAAAAAATTCAAAAAAGTTTGTGTATTACAACGAAAAGCTTGTAACAAATTCAAAACTTCAAACACAATTATCTCGAAAACTACAACAATTCAGAACATGCCGTAAAAACAAAAAATGCTCCATTTTTCATGATCTTTTCGAATATATCATTTTTTCATATGGTTGTAACTTACTGGACTAGTCCTTTAAATCCTATGATTATTATTTATTGTTTAGGAGGTGATTATGGTGTTATTTTCACTGAAGGAGAACGTTGGCGTGATCAAAGAAGATTTGCGTTACATGTTCTAAGAAATTTTGGCTTAGGCAAAAATTTAATGCAAGAGCGGGTAAATTTCTTATTCTTCAAAAAAAAACAAATCAATTTTCAAGGTCCTCGTCGAAGTTTCATCTTTAATTGAAAAATTTCGCACTGATATTAGTAATGGCATAAAAGAACATGACCCCGCTAAATACATTGACCTAGCTATTGGCTCTATTATAAACAATCTCTTATTTGGATATCGATTTGATGAAGTAATAAAACAAACAAAAATTTTCTTAGACTATCATTTAAGACAAGGGAGCATGAATTCTATGAACTTAAAAAACGTGTGATGGCCAATATCGAAAGTATAATTCATCCTTTAGTACTTGTAATGCAAAATCATATGGAGTTGGCTAAATATTTGCCATTTTTCAAATACCATTATTATAATATTGACCAGGCGCGAGAAAATTTATTTGCCTTTTTCAAAAATCAAATCGAAGAACATAGTAAAAGAGTAGATCACTATTCCGAACCTACGGACTATGTTGAGGCATTTTTGCAAGAAAAGAAGAAAAAAGAAGCCGAAGGAGAGGGAGAATTTTATAGGTTGGAAATATAACTTTTATTATCAACTATTCTCATTTAGCATGAATCAGTTGCTAGCTATGTTATTGGATTTGTGGGGCGCCGGACAGGTAGATTTGAAAGCATCACATGGAAATCATGAAATTTCTAGGAAACCACGTCGAACACAACATCATGGGGAGTTGTGTATTTAATATTGAACCAGGATATTCAGGCTAAATTACACCATGAATTAGACTCGGTTATTAGCAATGATCGTATAATAACGATGGACGATAAGCCAAATCTTCATTACACCTCAGCGGTTGTTAATGTGAGTAGGACAGGGCGGATTATTGCCACATGAGTTCGGATTTTTGGGAATTTGCTATTTGAGGCTCAACTTTTGAGGAAAAAAAAGTCAAGCCTTTTGGGACCTCAAATGTCGGAGCCTCAAAAGTCGGGGTATCAAAAGTAGGAGCCTCAAATGCTGGACCTCAAATTTCGGCAACACAATTGTTGGGCCTAAAAAATCTGGCCTCATGTGGCGACATTCCGACAGGGCCGTAGAACTAGAATTATAAAACCAGTAAAATAATGGAGTCGTTAGGAGATCGGTGAGGAAGGGGAAGAGGGCAAACGCTCTTGAAATCGGCAGAAGAAAATGAAAAATTGTAAGAGGCCATCCAGATCAGCGTTGCGCCATTATGCTCGAGAATCCAACTTTTACATGCATTTATTGTACCTTTATCAGGAATTTGGAATCTGTACCAATACGCCGGCTTATTCTTCAAGAGGTTATTAAAGGCATAATTACCTTTAATAGTCTTTAGTGACCTTTAATACCATTTGCTAAACCTGTACAAGATATGGGACAAAGATTTAACGTTTGAAGTATAAACTAGCATGTTGGTACAGGTTTCAAATTCCTGATAAAGGTACAATAAATGCATGTAAAAGTTAGATCCTCGAGTATCAGGACATAAGCATAAAAAACTTTAAAATAATAACATCGAAATTCAGGAAATTCAAAGAGTCGCTAATCTTGTCCCATTGAATGTTCGACATACCACCACTCGAGATGTCAATATCAAAGGTTATCATATCCCCAAAGGCACCGTTATACTCCCTCAAGTTTCTGTCGTGTTATATAACGACGAGGTAAATATTCACGTCAGTAGTATTTTAATTTACTATTTTCAGATATTTTCTGATCACCAAAAATTCGATCCCACTCGTTTCTTGGACAAAAATGGCAAATGGAAACGGGTTGATGAACTCATTCCATTTTCTGTTGGAAAACGCCAATGTCTGGGCGAAGGTTTAGCTAGAATGGAACTTTTCTTGTTCGTTGCGAATATTTTCAATCAATTTAAAGTAAAATTGTGAAGAATTAACAAAAAATAAATTATATCTTTAGATCAAACCGGTGGTCGGAAAGCCTCCAGGGGATCCAAATAAACGAAAACTCGGTGCTACAACGAAACCAGAACCATATGTTTGTCATATCGAAAAGAGATATTAATCGAGATCATCCTTGTTCTATATGATTCTTAGGGGCCTGTTGCACAAAAGTAAAAGTGTAAAGTGATAAGTGTAAAGTGCGCCAAAAATGCACTAAAAAACTGTAAAGTGCACACTTTTCACTTTTTTGTAAAAAGTGTGCACTTTACAGTTTTTTAGGGCACTAGGAACGAATGCACCGCACAGTTTTTTAAGGAATTGACCGCACAGGATTTTCCGCACAAGCATCTTCCGCACGCATTTTCCGCACGGATTTTCCGCACAAGGATCTTCCGCACGGATTTTCCGCACATTTTTTTTACTCGTATAAAGTTGTCTGAGTTTAAATAAAATAGTGTTTATTGAAACGATTGGCAAAACATATTTAAAAAATGTGAGGAAAAATTCAAAAATGTGCGGAAAATCCGTGCGCTCGATCCTTGTGCGGAAAATTCTGTGCGGAAAATCCGTGCGCTCATTCCGTGCGGATGTATAAATGTGCGGAAAATCCTGTGCGATAGATCCGTGCGGAAAGTTCATGTGCGGAAAATCCGTGCGGATTTCTTTTGTGCGGTGCATTCGTTCCTAGTGCCTTTTTTAGTGCATTTTTGGCGCACTTTACACTTATCACTTTACACTTTTACTTTTGTGCAACAGGCCCCAGGCTAGATTCGTTTCGCATTTTCTTTGAAAATAAAATTTTAAGAGGCAAATCGAGTGTCATTTTCACCAAAATCGGCCTCCGGGCCATTTCATTGTTTTCATAACTTTTTTTACTAATACGTTTCCTACAATTTAAAGCACGTTTTTATGGATATTCCCTTTCCATCGTCACCTCGACTATGATCTAAGCCTTTATAGTTTTCGAGAAAGTGACTTTCTTTCTAAAGTTAATGATTTTTGACTCTTTTAAAAATTCATATTTAGACTCTTCTCAAAAATTTTTCATTACAGGAGCTTCGAGTAGCACAAAAGAGATAAACTAGAGTTCCTGGCCGAAATCGCTGACCAAATCATTTTTCAGAGGCCGTGAACCCAAAAATGTAAAAACCACTAACAAAATGAGATGTGCGCTTAAAACCAAAGGGGGATCCCATAGATCGATTTTAAGGTCGGAAAATGATTTTTTTTAGTATGCCAAAAGTTCAGGCATAAATTGCTGATTACTAAAAACAAAAAATTTCGGAATAGAATAATCCTTTTTCATTGTTTTTGGGGCCTATCTTTTATTATACAATTTAATATATTTTATTAGGGCTCAAAAACAGTGTAAAATAAAAGATTCAGCCTGAAAGTTTTTGTTTTTAGTAATCAGCAATTTATGCCTGAACATACAGGTTGTTTTTTTGCTTGCTCCCACATTTCAAAATGGCGCCAAAAATCGAGTTTAAATCCGTTTCCATCGCCCGATGGCTCATTCGATAGCCCTAATAACGGGATTTTTTTACGATAAAAAAATATTGCGAAAAAATTTTATTTTCGATTTTTTAAC
>OZJO01002706.1:0-11371 GCA_900406225.1 Acrobeloides nanus | reverse complement strand
GAAAATCGATTTTTTGGGGGACAAAAATGGTGGTCAAAAAATCGATTTTCAAAAAATTTTTTCAAATTTTTTTTAAAATGATTGGATGTTGTAGAGCATGGTCGAAAACGGTAAATTATGCAATTTTTTCGATAAAAAAAATTATTTTTGAGTGATTTTTAGACATAAAATGCGCGAAAATAGCGGTAAAATGGCTAAAAATGGTCATTTTCAATTGAATTTTTCGGGATGAAGATGAAGTTTTCAAATTTTTTCATTGTCTTTTTCGTGTTCTTCGGTTATTAAATGGGGGGTTATGTACTGTTTGGCATAGTTAAATATGCGTTTCTCGGTAACGTGGTCTAGCCCTTTAAGTGATTTTTTTGTTGAAAAAATCGCCACGCTATAATCTTCAGGACAATTTTTGTAAGTGCTGGCAGATTTAAATATGTTTATTAGCGAAATAAAATACAATACAGCACAAAATTTGTAATAGAAGAGAAGTGGAATTGATGAACGATAGGTAATTGGGCGAAGATCATAAATAATAAGAAATTTGCTTTGCAAAGTCCATTTGATATTTTTCTATTTATTTTAAAGGGGATGCACGCTAATTAAAGGGGACGTACACTTCTCGAAAAAAATTTTTCTCCAAATTGGTTGATTTTTGGTACTCGGTGGGTGTTTGAGCACGAGAAATCAATTGGCGCAAGTCCCGAGTTCCGAAAAAATTTTCATGGCCCCTTATCGGGGCACTTGCACCAATTGATTTCTCGTGTCCGAAAACCCCCCGAGTACCAAAAATCAACTAATTTAGAGAAAAATATTCTTGAGAAGCGTACTTAACGTGCACCCCCTTTTAAGCTTGGTTTGAAATTTTTACAATTTTCTTTTACAACATTAAAAAAAGAAATGCTCAGTTTTGAGGAATAAGGTCCTATAGAAAAGTCGCTAATTTTTTTTTGGTTATTTTTATACTTTCTGTAATGGGATCCCCTACAAGTGACATATCGGGTGCGTTCCTAATTTGAACCGTACGGTCAATCGTCAGCCGTATGGGTCCGTACTGATCACTGTCAACCGTACGGTCAACTGTGAACCGTATGGATTCGTACTGATCAGTACGGATCCATACGGCTGAAGGTTGACCGTACGGTTCAAATTAGTAACGCACCCATCATTTTAAAGGCCTTGATCTGAAAAAATTCTCGTTCAAAAATTAAATTGCTAGCCTCTGTATGGGAAAAATCATGACCAAAAAAACGTTAAAAATGGGTATATGAACACCAAAAACAAACAAACATACGCATCCCCAGGGGGATGCGTTAAATATAAAAGTTCAAATTTTATTATCAGTTCTTCTAAGCAAATTTTTCTATTTTGGGGCCCGGACTATGACCCTGCCATTTATCACAACTGCAAATCTGCAAGTTAAGAAGTCGTTGGTAAGCTTATAACTTGTGAAGAGTTCCATCTATAACTCCATTTTTTCGGCAAATAAAACTTCAAGAAACAATATCTAACAGTTTTACTAAAAAAAGATAAATTTTTTTCAAAATATCAATTTTCACCTTGTCAAAAATAACAGAATCGACGGCGCCAACATATACGAAAATACAGTCCACCCATAAATTTGGTTTAAAATGTTTCCACCCGTTAAC
Organism: Acrobeloides nanus; assembly: GCA_900406225.1. Lineage (NCBI taxonomy): Eukaryota > Metazoa > Nematoda > Chromadorea > Rhabditida > Cephalobidae > Acrobeloides > Acrobeloides nanus. The sequence continues at coordinate 9,731 of OZJO01002706.1, read as the reverse complement.
AAAGTCTCATCATTGATAATGTAGGAAACTGCAAGAATGGTTTCTAGACTAGTCAACGTCACGGAATAAACTGAAAAATTCTATAAAAAAATTAGATCTTTATTCTTGCCTAGTAATGGGATCTCTCTTTTATGTTGCTGACTAATAGTACCATTTCTGCGTAAAATGTTGAGTTTGACAATCGTAGCGATTGAGAGTGAGATGCAGGTTATGGCGGTTATCCCAGCTGTTACACCTTGAGTTTTTGATGATACCTTAAAAAAATAAATTTGATAACCGAAAAAAATCACCTTGTTAACAGCAATGTTAGTTCCAATAAAATTTCCATATGTACATCCACTAAAGTTGTCAAGATAATGTGGATCGTCTCCAAAGAGTGCGGTTGATTGAAGAAAGGCGCCCAAAATAATGATGAAAACCGAGAAGATATTCGTGTTTCTTTTTGACCATATCTTAAAAAATTTTTAATTTCATAAATCGAATAATAGCATTTTTTTTAGCATTTCTGGAGAAGTGCTAAAAAACACCTTTATCAGACTTATTTTTTCACAAAAACTTCATATTTCACATTTTTTGACTACGCCCAACAATTTCCAATTGTTTTTGAAAAATTTCAAAAAATCGACTTTTTGGAATCCTTGTGCTGGATAAACTTGTTGGGCGTAGTCAAAAACAGTAAAATATGAAGTTTTTGAGAAAAAGTAAGTCCGATAATTGTACTTTTTGACCCTTTCTTCAGTAACGTTATTTTTGTTGTTTATCTTGCCAACGAAGCGCTATTCGCCGATAACTCCTTCACTTTTGTATATCGATCTACGCAATAAAACAGGTTTCAAACGAAAATCGACTTCTCAAGTCTGAAAGGTCCCTTGTAAGCCTTAGTCAAGCATAGGCTTAATCTAAAAATAAACCTTTACCCAATTATGTTTTACCGCTAAAAACACGGCAGTAAATCGATTTAATGCAATAAAATTTTGTCCAATAAAACTGATACGTAAGCCTAAAGCTCCAACCGGATAGAGGTATCCACAAAGCCAATGTTCATTCGCTTTAAAAAATCCATAAAAATGTTCTATTGATATAACCGGTAAATGATAAACTATCGTCGACTAATTTTAAAAAGTGTTTTTTTATATTAGAAAGTTTACCGAAAGATTTCCGAGTGTATCACATATTGATAAAATGATGTAAATATGGAAAAATCCAGTGTCAAAACCCTCTTTTCCATGTCTAATTTGAACAATCAAACAAATGACTATCATAACGGAAAATATCATAACGGTAACTGCGATCGAAAATCGGATCGAAGCATCGATTGTATCGATCAAAAGTGATGTCAAATTTGTGTTATTCGACATGATGAAAGTTCTAGAGACAAAATTTAAAGCTCTCAATCAGAATCTATTTTAATACGTATGGCGCACGGAGTCTAACTATTCAATAATAATTAAAACGTCTAGAATAAATGGAATAAAAATATCGAGAAAATAACAGGGTGGCTTTTTTGGGACTCGGAAATTTTTTTCTAAAAATGAGTCCTCTAGGGGTAGTTTTATGCGGGGAATCGATTGCGCACATTCCTGAAGATTGAAACCGCTTCCCTTTTTCCCTGAATTCCTGAGGATTTAGGGAAAAATAGTTTTGAAGCGAAAATGGCTATTTTTGTTTTTCACATTTTTTATCTGTAAATCACTCTTCTAGGGTAATTTTATGCGAGAAATCGAATGTACATGTTTTCGAAACATAAAAACGATTCCCTGATACAGAAAATGACAATTTTCGCTTTTTCTTTAGAAATAATTTGTCGTTTCAAAACCAATTTTTCCCTGAATCAGGTTTGAAAAGCGTTTTCACGTTCCGAGAATGCGCGCAATCGATTCCAGCATAAAATTACCATTAGAGGGTAATTTATACGGGGAATCGATTTTAGAAAAATAAATTTCCGTTTCCCAAAAAATGAAAAAAAAGTCACGAAAATTGCACTTTGGACACCCTGTGGTGAAAACTTTTCAAGAGCATGTGAACAGTGTCAAGCAGGTGAAACTTTATGAAGAAATAAAAAAGTTGCTCATTTGAAAATTAAGCACCAATGAGCTAAAAGAAAAATGTATTAAAAATATTTCGTATAATTTTTCACCAAAAATACTGGATCTAGCACTGATCGCTATCCCCCAAAAATTGGCAGGTGTATGCCAGTTACAAGAAATTTTACAAGGCCAAATTCTGTAGGAAGGAGTTACAGCGACTTTTTTACAGGACGCTGAGATGTCCCGCAGTTACACCTATCTCATTTTGTGGGAAGGAGTTACAACTCCTGATTTACATGTTTCGATTTACAGGGATGAAAAGTATGGCACGCAGTTACAGACTTGATTTTACAGGATAAATTTATATGGTTTTCAGTTATAATGTTATTTTTACACACCTAAAAAATAGGGTTTTTATTTACAGGCTGTTTTTTTGAATGCTCGTATATGTGTTGCAACGGTTACTTTTGATCCCACATATCTGGTTTTTTATGTGACTATTTACTTGTTCTTAAACGTTTATAGTAACGCAGTAATAACAACATTTGCAAATTTTCCCAGTAAATGGAGGTCTGTAAGTACGTAGTTGTAACTGCGTACCTGTAACTGCGTCCCTGTAACTACGTCTCTGTAACTGCGTGGCATACTTTTCATGTATGTAACTGAAGTGCTGTAATTAGAGTATTTATCTGCGTTCTTGTAACTGCACCCCAGTAATACCTCCCTGTAACTGCCTCCTGTAAAAAAGTCGCTGTAACTCCTTCCCACAGAATTTGGCCTTGTAAAATTTCTTTGTAACTGGCATACACCTGCCCAAAAATTTCTTGTAGCCATCGATTTGCACAATCGATTCCTTATTAGGAAAATCATAGAAACGATGATTTCAGCATGAAAATCAACAAATTTTAATTTTCGCTTCAATACACCCATCCATTCCCTGAATCAGGGTCATGGAATTTTTTATCGAATGCGCGCAACAAATTCTGATATAAAAAATTTCATTTCTGCTCCGGTTCCACTTTTCAACATTTTTACAGTTCCGGTTCCTATATAGTTCTAGATAAAATTTCAGGCAGAATAACCCATCGTGGTCGATTTTTACCTTTAGAAAAAAGTTATGTTCACTTTTCATCAAAAACACTCATTTTAGTGGAAAAACTATTTTTGTAAATCACTTACTTGGAGAAAAGTCGATTTTCTCGGCGGGTAAGATGGCTCCGACCAAAGTTTATATACTTCCTTTTTCGTATTTTCAAAAATTGCCAATTAAAAATGCGGTTCCTAGCAGGGCTGCAGCGGAACAGGTTCAATGGCCGGAACCAGAATCGTCGAGTACGGAAAAGGAACGGAACCGAGACAAATGCCGGAATTTAACGGAACCGGAATGGAACTACAGCCCTGTTCTTTGTGAAAAAATTTTTCTCCAAAAAAATTGATTTCGCAAGTAGAAAAGATCCGTTTAGGGTAATTTTGATGAAAAAATCGATTATGCGCACTCTCGAAGCTTGAAAATGCTTCCCTGACCTTCATCCGTGAAAATTTATAAATAAATGTATATATTACGTAGATTTTACTGTGTTAAAAACAAAATTTTTCATGGATGAAGGTCAGAAAAGCATTTTCAAGCTTCGGAAGTGCGCGCAATCGATTTTTCGCATCAAAATTACCCTAGAAGGGTCTTTTCTGCAAAAATTTGCGAAAAAATTTTTTTCGAAGATCTTGCTGTAAAGTTTACCCTCCTTTAAAGGACCAGTCCAGTAAGTTACAACCATATGAAAAAATGATATATTCGGAAAGATTATGAAAAATGGGACATTTTTTGTTTTTACGGCATGTTCTGAATCGTTGTAGTTTTCGAGATGATTGCGTTTGAAATTTTGAATTTGTGTACAAGCTCTTTGTTGTAATACACAAAAAATTTTGAATTTTTTGCGGAAAAATTGATTTTTCATCAATCTTTTAAATTTTCATAAAATAAACATTGTAGCAATTTTTTATAGCTAAATGAGACGAACAAAATGACACCAAAATTATCCAATTTGAACATTGTTTTGGGTTATTGAAACGAAAACATGAATCAGAATTTTCGTTTCAATAATCCAAAACAATGTTCAAATTGGATAATTTTGGCGTCATTTTGTTTGTCTCATTTAGCTATAAAAAATTGCTACAATGTTCATTTTATGAAAATTTAAAAAATCAATGAAAAATCGATTTTTTCGAAAAAAATTCAAAAAAGTTTGTGTATTACAACGAAGAGCTTGTAACAAATTCAAATTTCAAACGCAATTATCTCGAAAACTACAACGATTCAGAACATGCCGTAAAAACAAAAAATGTTCCATTTTTCATAATCTTTCCGAATATATCTTTTTTTTCATATGGTTGTAACTTATGGACTGGTCCTTTAATAAAACTTCAATTTTTAAAGATATTTACATTTGTGTATTTTGAACTTCGAAAGAAAAAGTTAGCTTGAGCACACAAAACTAACATTTTTCTATTTGAACAGAACTCAATATTGATGTTTTCTTTTAGACAGAAGTCGTTCGTGTCGCTAATCATCTTATTTAAACGTAGTCACAAACTAGTCATAAAAATATTTATTTTGTGTTCCAGGTCTATAGGTAAAATTAGTCGTGAATCAAACCACAAAGATCCGGATTGATTCATTATCTTTTTCACACTATAATAAATAACCGCTCTATAAAAATGCACTCAATCTGGTTTTACTTATTCATTTATTTGATTGTGTTTCTCTTTGCTTTAATTTTCTTTAAAAAAAATTTAAATGGCCGATGTTTTTGCTGGAAAATGGGTTTTGAAAGGAGCGGAAAATATGGATGCTTATTTAAAACAAGAGGGAGTTGGATTGGTGATGAGAAAATTGGCGACGAGTGTTTATCCTACGGTTGAGATTACAATTACTGGAAATCACTGGAAAATTGTTACGTCTTCAACAGTGAAGACAATTGTTGTGGAATTTGATTTAGGAGTTGAATTTGACGAAGTAACTCCAGATGGAAGAAAATTGAAGGTAAAAAATTCAAACAAATTTTTAAGATACATTCAACTTTCGATTTAGTGACCCCTCCCCTCTGATTCGATTTAGTGACCCTTCCCGAGAATTGTTCTGCCGACACAACCACGCAGGGATGCATTGCAAAAGTATAAATACAGTGAACTCTCGATTTAGTGACCCCTCCCTCCGATTCTATTTAGTGAAGCTTCCCGAGAATTTTCTTACCAACACAACCACGCAAGGATGCATTGCAAAAGTATAAATACAGTCAAACTCGACTTAGCGAACCCTCCCTCTAATTCAATTTATTGACCCTTCCCGAGAATTTTTCCGCCGATACGACCACACAGGGATGCATTGCAAAAATATAAATACAATCAAACTCAATTTAGTGACATTTTTCATAACTTAAATCTTAAAATTCCACTTGAACACCTTGTATCAATTTTTAACCTTTTTTAGAATACCCCAACATTGGAAGATGGTCGTCTAGTTGAAGTCAAGCACGGGGTATTTTTTTAATAAAAGTTACCTAAAAAACTAAAATTTTACAGGAAAAAATCAAAAACATTCGAGTTGAAAGATATGTGGAAGGAAATAAGCTTATCATGGTAATTTTTCATATTTTTAAAATTTTTTCATAACTTAAATTTTAAGATTTTGAACTGTGATGGAGTAGTCGCCAAAAGAATTCATGAAAGAGTACCAAATTAATATTTTTCTGAATCATAAATAAACGAATTTTGAATAAAAAACAGAATAAAAAGTCATCAGCGTCATAGGTCGGCAAGGTGAGGGGAGGGGACCCCAGATGAGATGGTCCTCCACCACCTCAACCAAAAAAACGATTTTTTTAGTCTTCTGACACCCAATTTTTATGGATCACCTCATATATTCGGCGGGGTCTATGCGTGGTCACCCTCAATTTTGGGCCATGAGTGCGTGGTCCCCCCTTTAAATTTGGGCTAGTGTGTAGTGGGTCAGGGGGAGGCTACCCCCCTTGCCCACCTATGATCAGCGTAGTTAGAGTTGGAGGATACATGGATTCCCTCGAAATCGCCGGAAGGACTAAACAAGTAAAGGCTTCCTTATTTTTTGAAAATTTTTCAAAAATTCTTTCAACCCCCCCCCTCCCCCTTGAAATACGAACCTAGATACACCTATGTATAAATCTTTAAAAAAAAATTGTTGGTTTCAAATAGAGACTTCGTCATATTTTGAGCGTTGAAGTTCTTCTTGATGGTGTTCATGATGTTTTTCTTAATGAGACACTGCAACATAAACTTGAGGTTGTTGAAATTTTTGTACAGGTCAGGGGCATAGCTTGCTTTGCCACGATGCATTTGCCACGAACGCATTTGCCACGACGTATTTGTCATGACGCATTTGCCACGACGTATTTGCCACGACGCATTTGTCACGACGCATTTGCCACAAACGCATTTGCCACGACGTATTTGCCACGAAAGTCCATTTTTTTCAAAAACGACCAAAAATATTTTTTTTTCGTGTCAAAAATTTTTTTTTCACGTAGATGGTCCCTCTGTTTCGAATAAATTTCTTTTTGAAAAAATTTTTAAAAATTTTTCTGACCCCTACAAAATTTTTTTAAAATTGACTTCGAGTAAATCTCGCGTTATGATAATATCATAATTTGTAATCGCATTTCGATTTTTNAGTTTTTTCTCTTTGATAAGTCCGAGTCAATCTCGCGTTATGATAATATCATAATTTGTAATCGCATTTCGATTTTTAAAACATTTTGTAGGGGGTCAGGGAAATTTTTTAAAATTTTTTCAAAAAGAAATTTATTCCAAACAGGGGGCTACCTACATGAAAAAAAATTTTTTGACGCGAAAAAAATATTTTTGATCGTTTTTGAAAAAAATGGACTTTCGTGGCAAATGCGTCGTGGCAAATGCGTTCGTGGCAAATGCGTCGTGGCAAATGCGTTCGTGGCAAATGCGTCGTGACGAATGCGTCATGGCAAATGCGTTCGTGACAAATACGTCGTGACAAAACGGTCCTGTCGTGGCAAAGCAAGCTATGCCAGGTCAGGGCTCGGAGAAAAGTGACAAATGTGTAACTTGAAGGGTGATAACATCACCTTCCTGGTGACAAAATCTTCTTTTAATTTTTGTGAAAAACCTCCTTTTTGTGAAATCCCTTTTTGAAAAAATCTGTTATTGACACAAAAACATGACTTATTCTCAAAAGGCCGATTGGATTGTATTCAGCATATCTCTTACCCACTATTGAAAAAAATTTCATCGAAAACGAGCGGAAAATTTGGGCCAACATTACTTATGAAACAATCCATTTTTGAAACAAAATTCAACAATTTTCAAAAAATATCGCTAGAAAACTTTTTTAAAGTTTTTCCGTTATAGAAAAGACCTTCCTTCTCACCACACTGGGTACGACACCGATAGGGTTGCCACATCGCTCCGGAACCGGAGAAATTACTCCGGTTTTTGACATTTTCTCCGGTTCTCCGGTTTTTCAAATTTTCTCCGGTTATTAAACTTTTCTTTCTAATGTTATAAAAATGAGTATTAAACGGAAAGAGTCATGAAATTTTCTACGGTTTTTAAAAAATTTCTCCGGTTTTTATCGATTTTTGCTCCGGTTTATGAAATGGTATGTGGCAACCCTAGACACCGATGAAAACTCATGAAAATTTTTCCATTTTTCGAAACAGCATAGTCGAAAACCTAGGGTGTCGGTTTTTGTAAAATTTTCTTTTTTTGGAAAATTTTTCCGATTATGTAGGCTATTTAGTTGATTTTTTAGAAATCGTATTTTATGCTCTAGAAACTTTTAACAAATTCAAATATTATAAAATATTCATTTAGAATCCACAAAATGGCTAACATTTCAAATTCAGGTTTTCGTTTCGATACAGGGTCGTTCAACACAACCTCCCCCAAAGAAAGTTGAATATCTCAACGAATTTAAAAGATTTTCACATGCGATCGTTTTGCATGTTATTAGTTGACTAATAGGACACAATATGCAAATATTTTCAAAAATTTTGAACGAGTTTGAGTATCAAAACGAAAACCTGAATTCGAGTTCCTGAAGGAATTTTTGAAAAATTCTACCGCCAATCAATAGAGCGCATCGAAAAACGGTAGTACCCCAAATTTCGTTAAAAAAAAATTTTCTTCGCTTTCGAGAAAATTTAATTCAAAGTTTATTTAAAATAGTCGAAATTTGCATAGTTTTTAGTGAATATTGTAAATTTTCTTCTCAATATACAGATTTTATTGATTCAGGGAAAGAATTAACTAGGTGTAAGTTTTCGTTGTAATAAATAAATTTCAAAAATCGCCAACTTCAAAACAATTTTTTCAAAAACTACAACGATTCAGAATTTAATGTAAAAAAATCGAAATTCACTAAAAATTATGGAAATTTCTAATAAACTTTAAAGTAAATTTTCTCGGAAACGAAGAAAATATTTTTTTTACGAAATTTGGGGTACTACCGTTTTTCGAAGCGCTCTATTGATTGGCGGTAGAATTTTTCAAAAATTCCTTCAGGAACTCAAATTCATGTTTTCGTTTCAGTAATCAGACTCGTTCAAAATCTTTGAAAATATTTGCATATTGTGTCCTATTGGTCTACTAATAACATGCAAAACGACCGCATATGAAAATCGCACTATTCCACTTTGGGGGGGGGCCACCAACGTGGTTCTGAGTCATAAAATTTTTTTCTAAAAAATGACCCTCTATCGATAATTTTATGTGGGAAATCGATTTCGCGCATTCCTGAAGCGTGGAAATGCTTCCCTGACCTGATTCAGGGAATGGGTGTATTGAAGCGAAAATCAAACATTTTCGGATTTTCGCTTCAATATACCGATTTCTTCCCTGAATCAGGGTCAAGGAAGCGCTTTCACGGTTCGGAAGTGCGCTCAATCGATTCCCCGCCTAGAAAAACCTAAAATCGACGGTTTTCTCATAAAAATCCAAAAATTTTTGATTTTCGCTTCAATACACCCATTCCTTGAATCAGGTCAGGGAAGCATTTTCACGCTTCGGGAATGCGCGGAATCGATTTCCAACATAAAATTATCCCTAGAGGGTCATTTTTTAGAAAAAAAATTTTATGACTCAGAACCACGTTGGTGGCCCCCCCCCCAAAGTGGAATAGTGCCTGAAAATCTTTTAAATTTGTTGAGATATTCAACTTTTGGAGCTACTTCGGCTCTTATACCCCATTGAAAGTAGTCTAAAATCGAAAAATTTTATTTTTCGAAATTTTCTCAAAAATGACCCTATTAGGGGTAATTTTATGCGGGAAACACGTTGGCGATGTTATTTTTGTGTAAAAAACGCTTCCATTTTTTAGAAAATCGAACATTAGCTTTTTCGAAATATGTACTTTCTTTGTCTTCAATTCTAAAAAATGGAAGCATTTTTACGCAAAAATAACATCGCCAACGTATTTCACGCATAAAATTACCCCTAATAGGGTCATTTTTGAGAAAATTTCGAAAAATAAAATTTTTCGATTTTAGACCACGTTCAATGGAGTAGCTCCCAACTTTCTCTGGGGAGTTTTGCTGAATAACCCTGTATATCCAAAAATATATTCTTGCTAATTTTCCAAGTATCAAATAAATTTTTAACAGACGCCAGAATTGTTGAGTAGTTAGCAGTAAATGTCAGTTT
>OZJO01002703.1:0-18140 GCA_900406225.1 Acrobeloides nanus | reverse complement strand
CAAGTATAAAATTATGTGAATGCCTGGGGTGAGGGTGGTCTTGACATAAAATGAAGCCCCAATCCCCAGCTACAAAATGCAAAAGACCGTTTGCCAAAATCTTTTTTTATTAAAAAATGATGACACGTTTTTCTCGGATATCCTAGATTTCGAGTAGGGCCGGATAGCCGAACTTCAAACCGGTGAAACTATTTTTAAAAGCCATTCATTTTTTTTGATTTTTTGCATAAACATTCCTCATATATAGAGCTATCTTTATGGAAAGTTTCGTGTTAAGCGCTGAACGTTTAAGGGTACTTTGGGCACTTTGACTCCGTGAGAGGGGGTCAAATTTTGAGGTATTTTTGGGTATTTGGCTAAGTAAAAAATTATGTGAATGTCTGGCGTCAGGGTGGTCTTGGCATAAAATGAAGCCCCAATCCCCAGCTACAAAATTCAAAAGACCGTTTCCCGAAAGCTAACAAACCTATCGACTTAGAGCCGCTCCAAGCTTGGTCGAAAAATGGCCGTTTCAACCAACTTCAAGGGGCCATAGCGCCATGGGGAGAGGTCGCCGGGTCGGGAGCCCAGAACTAAAGTTGCATAACTCGGTGAGTTCTATCAGAATATCCACCTCAATTTTCGCTCAGCGATTAAAAAATTTTTGTGACATCCGAAGCTCGGTTCTCTCGCGGAACGTGTTTTAAATGTCTATTCCTATATGTAGTGACATAGCCAAAATGTTACGACAGGGATAAAAAAATTTTTCATAAAAAATCATAAGAGCCCCTTTTTATGATTTTTTCATTGGGGTTTCACAACAAGGAAGATAGGCTGCGACGGGATAATTTTTCGTGCTCCGCTTCTGTTAAGTTCCGGTCATTTTTGATATGTATCCGTTCAAATTCCGTTAAAATTGAAAATTTTTCTTCCGTACCCTCCTGTTCTGATTCCGTTCCAATCATTGGGCTTGTTCTGGCCCTAGTTGTCAACATTTTTTGGTCAAAAACATAGGATGGATGGGTTTCTTAAACTTTTTTTGGGCCTTGGGAGGGGGTGCATGTACCCTCTGTACCCCCCCCCCCTTCGCCCCGTTGTCTACGGCACTGGTTCCGGCGCAGCCCTGGAGGGGGGGAGGGCTAAAAACCTCTTTGTCGAAACCTCCCAAGGGTGGTTCGTGTGTCTAGTAGATTATTTCGGAAGTTTCCGACAGAGGGGAAACAAGTTCAAAGATGCGATGGGGCAGGATTGCGCTACCTGTCTTCTTCGATATTCCAAGCTACAACACTGCCCTATGAGCAGAAAAATCTAGGCTGTTTTTAGTGGAATAGGGCCTAGGGAAGAGGGTGCAATAGAGGTAAAGCTGTTTGCCGTCGATCGTTGTACTTTTTATCGGGGATCAGAAAAAATGACCGCTGGCAACGAAAACCTGAGCTTTGTTTTGGGAAATGAGAAAAGGACGATTGGATAGGAATTTGAAAGATGATGCAAAAATGCAAATAAATTCAAAAATCTTTTAAAGCTTACAAGAAGGGTTTTTGACACTCTTAATGACCTTGGCTACGTCTATGCCTCTGAGCATACGGACTGTTGTTACCCAACTTTGCGGTAGCCGACACTTATTTCTTGACACTTGTTACTGCGACAGATGTTTAGCTACAGATATTCCGCGACTCTTGTTACCCAAAATTTTTTCTTCTTGATAAGTTCGACAGGCAGGCTAGACAACGATGTAATTTTTTGCAGCAGAAGCTGCAAAAAATACATCGTTGTCTAGCCTACCTGTCGAACTTATCAAAAAGAAAAAATTTTGGGTAACAAGAGTCGCGGAATATCTGTCGCTAAACATCTGTCGCAGTAACAAGTGTCAAGAAATATGTGTGCGGAAACTAATGTCGTGAAATAGATGTCGTGTAACATGTTCGCGTAACAACGGTCCGTATGCCTGCCTTATGTGTACATTTGTCCATAAGGCATTCTTTATCACCAGAAATATTTTTTAAGATCAACTTTTGCTTCATCTGGACATTATACTGGCCACTGGTTAGGTGATAATTATGCAACATGGGATTATTTGAGATATTCTATTATTGGTATCCAGGAATTTAACATGTTTGGAATCCCCTTAGTTGGAGCTGATATCTGTGGGTTTAAATATGATACTACTGAAGAGCTTTGCTTAAGATGGCAACAATTAGGCGCTTTTTATGGATTTATGAGGTAAAAAAGTCATCCAATATCCTCTAGTGGTCAGTAGAGATTGAAATTTCGACCCGTTTTTGAGGGTCGAAATTTCGAGGACCCAATTTCGAAAGATTCGAAATTTTGTTTTGATCAAACTTTATGGACCGAAGATCCAAAAGACTAAGAGTCCCATGTTATAATCTTTTCCAAATTTGGGCTGCATAAATTTTTGAATCCAATTACGCAACTTTTCGAATCCTTTGGGTAGAGAGTTAGGGGCAGTAGGGTCGGCTAGGAGGGGCACTTCCCAAAAAAGGCCAATTTTTCCCAAAAAACATAAGGAGAACCCTTATGTATCGGGATTTTTGTTTAAATTTTGGTCCACTAAGTACCTCCCCCCCACCACTCCCTTGCCTACGCCATGGAGAGAGGGGGGGAGGGGGGTAGAATATCACCCAAGAGTGGTTGACCGCCACCACACCATGGCTTTGATTGATGATCTGAATTTGACTCAACAATGCAATTTTGTAGAAACCACAATGATATGGGTACTAAAGACCAAGATCCTGGAAATTGGCCATCTGTCGCAGCAGCAGCTCGTAAAGCTAACCTATTCCGTTACCAACATTTACCGTATCTTTATAGGTAGTTTAATGCTTATTCAAATTTTTAACAATAGCAAAATTTAGTCTCTTTTTCTCTGCTTCTTTAAAAGGTGGCACTGTTGTGAGACCGGTATTCTTTGAATTTCCAAATGATAACGCAACATATGATCTATCTTTCCAATTTCTTTGGGGCCCCGCAATGATGGTTATTCCAGTTATTAATGAGGTTGGTTGTTTATAAGGGACAGAAAAATTCTGAAACCAATAATTTTTAGGGAGCAACTTCTCAAAATGGTTATTTACCAGTTGATGCTACATGGTATTCAGTTTATGATTATGCCTATGGCACAAAGGTTAATGGTGGTAATAGCAATTTTTCAGCTCTCAACGATTCTCTTATTCCAGTTTTTGTGCGAGGTAAAATTTTTCGATTTTTGAAAGCAAAGCTATTATTTTAGGAGGATATATCATTCCTAGAAAAAGACCTGATGTAACCACCACAGCATCCAGGCAACGCGAATTTCAGCTTTTGGTAGCTTTAGGTAAAAAGATATCATGAAAAGAAAAACTTTCAAAAAAATTTTTAGACAAAAATAATAAGGCTAATGGCGAACTTTATTGGGATGATGGCGATTCGGTGGTCGATGATATCAGCACCTATAACAATTATCGTTTCGAATTTAGCTTTTCTGCACAAGCACAATCCTCTACGCTCAACATAACTAGGACAAACAAAGCGGTATTGATTTGGGGACTAGCAAACACACATGTACAACGGGTCTTTTAGGGTCTTCGAACAAAGACCTGGGGTCGTGCATATCACAAGGGGTTGAGAGGGGGTCGTGCATAGCTCAATGGGTTGAGAGGAGGGGGTCGTACATGACGCGCGGCTATGAATGACACATTTCGCGAAGCGCGACCTTTTTTTTAGTCGTGCAATGACGGGGTCGTGCAATCGGATAGGATTTTCGAAGACCCACTTGTACACGTGTACTAGCAAATGTGTTATCTACTCCCTAACGTTGGAAACCCTCCGCAAACAAAAAATGAACTTTTTTCTAAAAGATGTACCTTGACTACCCAGAGGCCAAAAACATAAAGGTTTTTCATTTTTCCAAAAAAATTTTAGTAGCCTTTTTCACACATCAAATAGAAGAAGAGACAGTATCGAAAGAGGTGAATAGGAGGGGAACAGGGGGGGGGGACAGCCGAAGACATAATGAGGTGTTGTTTTTAAAGGAAACTAGCGCTCTTTTCGCTCTAGACGTGTCTAAGCCTAAGTTGGGCGCGCGCTATATTACAATAAGCTTATCAAATAGACCATTCGATAATGTAATTATATTATCGCCTAGCGCGAAGGGGGATTTAGATAGGTAGTTGACGTTACCAGTTTAGGGGGTATACTTTAAGTCAAAATTGAAAATTAGCGTCGGCAACATGTTCTCCATAGTCGAAAACCTCCGAGTATAACAAATTAGCTGATTTGGAGCCATTTTTTAAATTCGCATATTTTTCAATTTTTAGGGGGTAACCCCCAATTTTTAAATTTTTTAGGGAGTACAATATCTTTTTTGTTTTCTGCACGCCTACCCCCTACTTACTCACTTAAAAAACCGCATGTCAAGCTGATTTACGTTTCTAAGATCTCATGGTTGCGGACGGACACAGAAACCGGTTTTTTATATTTATGATTTTGCTCCTAAAAATAAAAATTTTCCAATTTTTTGATGTCACACAAAAAATTTCAGGGGCAAAAGTATAATGATCCTCCCATGATTTTTTCGGCCTCATGCCAACCAATTTATGAAATAGTGTTTTCAAAATTTTCGATGATGATAAGGTGGTGAGGGAGGGACGGTCCCCCCTATTTCATGTGTGCCTTTTTCTGATCACCTTAATTTTATGAAAAAAGTTTTTAAATTATTTTTCAAAAGAGAATTTTTAGACAAACTTAACACTCCAAACACTGGACACTATCGAAGTATTTGGCTATCCATATAACCCAATTTTACAAAATGCAAAATTAAATGGAAATTCTATAGCCGCAAACAACCTAAAATCAAACTATAGTTCTTCGTCTCAGCTATTGACCATTTCAACACCAAATTTCATCGATTTGAATGCTAATGTGTCTACTTGGATTCTAACTTGGGATAATGAACAATCTTCTAGCTCAGCATTGCACGTTCATTCTCTTACTTTTTGGTTATCTCTATGTATCACTTTAGTTATCTCTATGCATGTTAGTCAAATGTTGTAGTTTTTAGCATACAAGGGCAAGGGGTCCGGACAATCGCAAGTTTGCGAGGTTGTCTATATTTTTTCGAAATTTGCGAGGTTGAATGCAACCTCACAAATTGAGAGTTCTAATTCAATCTCGCAATTTTGAACAAAATTTTGCTCAAATTTTCGAGGTCCCCTTAATTTTCGTCAATTTGCGACGTGAGTTGGGTCGGACTGTCATACCCCTTGCCCATATATGGTTTTTAGAGTTATTTAATAAATTTAATTTTTAAAGAAGAATTTACACCCAAAAAAATAATAATTGATACGAAAATCGAAGTTTCAATTCTAGTCTATACATTAAATCATGATAAAACTACATTTACAATCTTTCAAGCAAAAAGCACGCAATCGTACTTGCGGATATGTATGACAGGGTTGTCAAAAACTGAACTTTTTTCTAAAGTGACTGAACTTAGAGTTCAGTCACTGAACTCGATTTATTTTTGATTGCTATGAGTGATTAGATACCTAATATGAAGTTCTGAGCCATAATTATAGGTTTAGGACTGAATCTAGGACCAACCAAAAATTTTCGTTGTTTGACATAAAACGGTATATTCTTGTAGAAAACATGTTAAATAAACGATTTTGGTTTAAAGTTCAGTCAAATTCGTCAAGTTCAGTGACTGAACCTTCAGGTTCAGGTCACTGAACCTTGAAGTTCAGTCACCGAACCTTCAGGTTCAGTCACTGAACCTGGAGGACAGTCACTGAACTTGCATGAAAGTTATTTAATTTAGTGTTTTAAGCTCTAAATTTGAATTTATTTAGTGATATTAGCGCATGCGAAAGTTTTTAAAAGCCATTTCGAGTCAAAATTCGCTTCCCAAAAATTCAAAACCTTGTCCGAGGCTCAAAAACCCGATTTTACATGCATTTTTCGAATTTTCTAACCTGTCTAAAACACCCTGGATAATTTTTTCGGCCAAAATTTTTATCTGACAGATATATTTCATCACGGAGAACATTTCTAGAGTGGTTTCGAAAAAATTTGAGAAGTTTCAATTTTTTATCAAGTTCAGTGATTATCCTCCAGGTTCAGTGACTGAACCTGAAGGTTCGGTGACTGAACTTCAAGGTTCAGTGACCTGAACCTGAAGGTTCAGTCACTGAACTTGACGAATTTGACTGAACTTTAAACCAAAATCGTTTATTTAACATGTTTTCTACAAGAATATACCGTTTTATGTCAAACAACGAAAATTTTTGGTTGGTCCTAGATTCAGTCCTAAACCTATAATTATGGCTCAGAACTTCATATTAGGTATCTAATCACTCATAGCAATCAAAAATAAATCGAGTTCAGTGACTGAACTCTAAGTTCAGTCACTTTAGAAAAAAGTTCAGTTTTTGACAACCCTGTTATATATTGTTTGTATTATATGAGAGTTCATAGTCCATAGAGAGACGACTGTTCATCCTTAACACCTCAGCTACCCCACGGGCTAGCTTTTCCTTGAGCCTGTTCTCTCGACTAGTTATAGAATCCTCTCTGTCTCGATATGTGGTGAATAAATATAGTTCTGGTATAACAATCCATGCAACATTACAAAAGAGGGTCATAAATCGTGTGTAAAATTTCGAATATCCTCCAAAAAAATGCTGTGTTTATCCATTACTTTTTAAGAAAATAGAAAACCTTACAGGTAGTAATAAACAAAGTATAAATTCACAAAGACTTTTGGCAATACCCATTTTTAATCAATTGAACTAAAAAAAGAATCTATGTAAGCAAGCATACATACACCTCTATCATGTATTTTCAAAGGGACTGGATGAAATTATAAAAAGATTAAAACCTAGCAAACATATTTACAAATAAAAATCTTTCGTTGCATTATCAAATGAATTGGAACATAACTTGAAGTAGAGTTAAATTTTATTTTAACTATAATAACAATATGTACACAATTTTCAAACTTCATACAGATACTGATCATTTAATACACGTATTGACAAGTTGAAAGGCGAATTTTGAGCATTGGATGAATTGGAATTGTCTTGGTTGTGATCGTCGTCGTTTGTCAAATCTTAAAAAAAGTATTCAAAAAACTTTTTTTATTAGCAAACTGACCAATTATGTCAATCACTTTGTCAGCATTTTCTTTTGTATCAGCAACTGCACTTGATTGCGATTGAATATAATCATGAATGACGTTTAATAAATCATCAGTGTCTTCGGATTGACTTGCTAAAATTAAAGATTTTATGTAAATGCTATAGGGATTCCAGCAGTATCGTAGGAATTGGTAAGGGAAGGAATTCTTCTCGCCACATCCTAATGGTATGGCCAATGTCTTTGGACACCACTGAGTGTACACTACTCGCTTCGTCAGTCGAGTAGTGTACTCGAATACAACACCGTTCCCGATCTCCATAGCCAAATCCTACTCTCGAGCATAATAAATGAAGCTTCAACTTACCAATCGACGTTCCTTGACCCTGACTATAGTCGGTAGAAGAGCTTGGAACATTATTATTTATTGAAATGACTTGGACGTCGTCATCATCATCTTTAGTCAAATCTAAAAAAGAAATTCATATAAAAGTTGATATTGATCTATATCATTACCTATAACATCATTTTGCTTTGAATCGTTCATATTAGTGCTTGCATCATTGTTAAGTGGCGTAGAAACGTTACCCGGTGTACATTGTGTCCAATTAAACATGGCTTGAAGATAATCATTAGAGCCAATTTTTTGCATAAAATCTGTAGATAACAGTCCCGCATTAAGGTTACAATCTAAAGAAATATTTAGATTTAATAAGTATGTTTCTGTAACGGGGTATAAGGGGATATCCAGGAAAAATGGAACATTTTTTGTTAGAGTATGTGCTGAATCACTATAGTTTTCGAGATAATTGCAGTTGAAAATGTCGATTTTTAATGCGAAATTTTTTTTAAAAAGTTTGTATATTGAAGCGAAAACATATGCATTACAAGGAAAAACGAGATAAAAGCCCAATTCCTAGCTTGAACTGTACGGCTAACCGTACGGTTAGCCGTGAACCGATCGGTTGACCGTACGGTTCAAGCTAGGAATTGGGCCAAAATCCATTTTTACGGCTACCAAGAAAGTTAAACTAAAAATAAAAGATGGCATTTTTTCAGCTCGATGAGGCGAAAAAATGCTACCAAAATTATTCGAACGTTTTTTCCTTGTAATGTACATGTTTTCGCTGTGATATACAAACTTTTTTGAATTTTTTCGCATTAAAAATCGAAAATTTTAAATGCAATTTTCTCGAAAACTATAATATATCAGCATATACTATGAAAACAAAAAATGCTCCATTTTTTTGAATTTTCCAAATATATACAAATTATTGGTACTTTTATTTGACTGGACTGATCTTTTAAGGATCCCAACTGTGATGTCCTGCCAACTATGCATACCTGTAGACGAATTAGATGAAGAAGTAGATGGGAGATTATTCTGTTGCATAGTTTGTGCTTGACTAGAATCCAATAAAGATAATCCAAATGAAGAGGTATATGCTGCAGAGTCACTAGACCATTGTTGACTAGAACTGGATGACGGATATATTGAGCTGGTGTATGAATTAAAACTAGAACATGGTTGAGCAAGAGATGTAGAAGAGGTGGAAAATTGACCATTTTGCGGTTGGCCAAAATTCAATAAAGGTTGCACATTTGAAGAAATAGGACCGGCCATAGAAAGAGGGTTCCAAAATGTTACTGGAGATTGTGTTGGAGTTGCTGATGGTATAAAGCTTGGTTGAAAAGTTTGATTTGAGCCAAAACCGGAGTCTTGGAAAATGGGCATTGTTGGTTGAGGTGGGAAGTTCATTTGTGGAATTGATGGGACTTGAGAAAAGCCCATGGGGGTTCCAAAGTTTGATGATGACAATGGGACTTGTGGCAGAATCATTTGATAATTTGGAGCAATTTGATTTGCATTATTAAGTGAAGGATTGATAGTATTTGCAATAGTTAACATCGCTTGAGTGTCTTTCTTTTTTCTTCGTCCTCTTGGAGCTTTAGGCTTAACAATAATAGGCCTTGGGACTTTGAATCGTTTCCTGTATCCCGTGTAATTATTGTTTTGAATATCCTCGTTTTTATAAATACATAGACCATAAGGGCGAATGTCATCGCTGTTAGTGAGGAGCCAATATTCACCATCGTTGTCACGATTCGAACCAGGCCGAGCTACTTTGAATCCCTGTGGGTTGACACGACATTGAAGCACAGCACGATACTGGGAACCCTAAATGAGAATGTTTATTTTAAAGAATGTAGCGATTCGTAAGATTGTTGCAGTTGATGCTACTCGAAGGTTGAAAGTAGGGACCAGCTATTTAGTGACCACCATAGTGTAGTGGTCCGGTGCGCTGTAAAGGAGTTTTAGTCGGCACTATCAAGGGTTCGGTTCCCCTTTCGTATAAAAGATTTTGCATAAACCTCGGAAAATTAGGAAAAGTTTTTTAAATTTACCTGAAATTCAAATCCAATAGCATAAGAAAGTGCTGTTTTAGGATCTGGTGTACAATAAATTCCTTTGCCAAACCTAAAATTTTAATCTCACTCATTTTTCCAATTAATTAATTCTTACGCAGCTCTCACACAACATTCCAATTTAAATCCTTCTTGCAAAATTTGCGTAGCATTTATCTCCCTAGTACCGTGATAAGCTACGGCCCATTCACCTTCATCTGACTTCGTGCGATGTCCACCCGAAGAACCAAGCCATTTATCATCGGGCGAATACCGGCCTCGTACTTTTAAACCCCATCGCTGGGCACCAATAGGGCGTTTGTAAGGATAGCCACCACGAAGATAAGGGATTGTATCGTCCTAAAAAATAGCTTTTTCAGTGTTGTTTAAATTTCTGCATATAACAATTAGAATTTTTTTCGTGCATTGACAATTATGAAAAATCATGTGATCAAAAAATAAATGGAATAATGGAAGTGTACAATTAGATCCCTGACGGCTAGAAAATGTTTTTGGGCACTTTTCTAAGAGTTGGGTCATTCAAGTATTGCCCTTTTCATAACTAGATTTATATAAAGTTTCTGCTACATGGTGAAGTAGCAAGTCACGCTTGGAAACATGATGGTTCGATCTCCGGGTTCGAAATTTTGTAAAGTAGCGAATCAAAAAAGTTGCCTAAGCAAACCTCCTTAAAATTATATGAAAAATGTTGCCTATCATTATTTTTCGATTTTGACTTCAAGGGGGCGCTATAAAGATGATGCTATCTCTAGGGAGTACCTACATCTGTATAAGGTTCCTTTGAGGTTTTTGGCTGTCCGCCCCTCCGAACTTTTGGCACTGCTTGCAATGCTGGTTATGTATTTTTGTTTAATAAAAATTCTTACCAAAACATTAATATAATCAGCATTAAATTCAGTCTGGAAAAAGTTGGGGTTAAAAAGAATTTTTGACTGGTCTTCTATCGTGTCGAATACTGATTGTTGAAGACTATTTTCAATAATGACCAATTGAATTTCACTGCCATCTTGTATATTATAGGAGGTTAAAAGTTGATCATTTGCTAGCTGATGGTCCTAAATAAACTGATTAGTTGTCAGATACGTATAACACTTTTCCAACTTTTCGATGTTTGGGGGGGGAGGGGTTATAGAATTTCCACGCAAAAGTCTATCGATGCGAGAAGACAATTGACACCAAAATTGTCGAAATCGGAGACTAAAAATTGCAAAGCTGAACCCCGTATCTCAGTATGGTTAGATTGGATCGAAAAACGGACTTCAAATTCGTGTTTTTCAACCCCAAAAACGGGGTATGATATCTTTTAAAATATTTTTGAACAACTTTTTTTACTACAGCCACCTTCGGTTCGAAGTTTCGAGATATCGTCTCTTAATCCGCTCATACCTGATAAAATAAACATTGTTGATCAATTGGAGTATGAACTAAATCTTGAATAGCCTTCTTAATCTGCTCAACTTTCCATGCTAGGTCAATAGCTAATTGAAAATTGGATTCGTGATCACTGAGTATAGTAACAAAAGCAAATCTAGATGGCTTAGGTGGAACCACTTCCATGAAATTATTAGAGCATGATTCAATAGGATAGCAAACATTTTCATGTGGTAATTGTTGTGAGAAATTCCAATTTCCACTACTTATCTAAAAAAATGAAATCAGTTTAAACAATTCAGAAATTTTACTATACATCAGGCATGTTAGGGTATTGATAATTGTTAAAATTTTGATGAAAATTTTGTCCATTTGCATAGAAATCCATGATTAATCTATAAAAAAATTTTCAGACATGCCAAAATAAAATGAGCTGTCTGCCAAAATGTCAACGATTCTATTTCAAAATATGAACAAAAGGCAAACAATAAAGATAAATGATTAAAGGGAAGGGCCGATTGAGGCGAGTTATCATAAAAAAATTTTTCAAAATTTTTTGCGACAACTCGTCACACTCAGCCCTCCTCTTTAAGAAAAAACACGTGTGTTTCAATTTTTTGCGAGGAATCGATTGCGCGCATTCCCGAGTCCTGAAAACGCTTTCCTAATTTTTGACCCAAAAGAGGGTATTGAAAACTGAAATTTTCAAAATTTCGAATTTTTGATTGGGACTTTTTGGATATTGTTCCTCATGCCTAAAAACGGTGAAAAAGCGCAAAGAAAATTTTAAAAAATTTCCGACCCTCAAAGACTAGAAATTTGCATATAATATATAAATTTGCATATATTCTCCACATAAATATAATCAAATTTTAGTATAAAAATATATAATTCGCTTTAATACCCCCATATAAATAAATCAGCGATGAACAACTGTAATATTATGCATGTATCAACCACAGTTGCACAGACCCCCGTCCAAAGTTTTTGTTTTTATGATCCACCCCCTGCAGCTTGGCGACCTTTTTTTAGCCGCCAACATGTTTTGGGATAGGTAATCGGTCCCCGGCGCCGTGATGGCACTAGGACAGAACTTACCTTACCGGTGTTAGGTCCTGGACGTAACTTACCGGTAAGTGGTGTCCGGAATCTAACTTAATTTTTTGAAAATTTTCAAAGTATAATAACTTTTTTGCCTTAATTTTGACACGAGGTCTTGGACATTTTTGTAGGTCGCATCGAGATCTACAAAAATGTCCAAGACCTCATGTCAAAATTCCTTAAGGTAAAAAAGTTATTACACTTTGAAATTTTTCAAAAAAGTAAGTTAGGTTCAGGACATAACTTACCGGTAAGTTACATTCAGGACCTAACTTACCGGTAAGGTATGTTCCGTCCTAGTGCCTAACACCGTTTTTGCCTAAAAAATTCATTTTGGCGAATTTTGAAAAACCCCCCAACATATGTTTTTTATCCAACCTCTGCCCTGTAGAATAAAAAAGGAATTGTGAGAAAACATTATTACCAGACTGAGTTAGGGCCTCCACTAATTGCGTCTCGAAATTTTGGAAGCACTAATAGCAAGTTGATAAGCACTAATTGCAATTAGTGCTCGTTTCGACGCTTTTTTAAATTGCGAATATCTTTTCAAGATAAACGAATTGTCGAATGTTTTCTTTGACATTTTTATGCATCTTATTGTGGGCTATAAATTTGCTGAAGACTACATTCGATAGTTCGTTGACCCTGAAGAATAAAACCGTCTCGACGCCATCTATGCAATTAGTGCTTGTTTCGAAATCGTCGAGACGAATTAGTTGAGGCCCTTATTAAACCGTCACAGACTTTTTTTCCTTTATTTGCCTTTGGAAACACACGTGAAAAAATGAGAAAGAAAAACGCGAAACATACAAAAAAAATATGCCACATTTTTATATTTCTATTTTATAATATAAAAAAATTTCAAATGTGAAATAGAAAGTGGTTAGCCAGTAGGAATGCGTAGGAGAATAAGAAATAATCTTTATTCTAGCGACGTTTCGACGTTCTACGTCTTTTTGAGCTTAGGTCTGTATTTATCTACGCATTCCTACTGGCTAACCACTTTCTATTTCACATTTGGAACTTTGGAAATGCGTCTTCTGAACAGTGCTACACATAAGAGAATATAAAAAAATCAGAAAAAAGGTTTTACATTGTTTGACTCAAACAACTTTCCAATACTTGGCTAGACATGCTTGCATAAGTTACAAAAGTGACAATCCTTGTCACCGGCCAGAAATATGCGAATTTCGTGCACGAACGTAAATTGTTCATAGTGACAAAGGAGACAAATTTGTCCCCTTTTTCACAAAGAATAAAATTTATCTTGCTCAAAATTTGCATATTTCTTGCCGGTGATAAGGATGATCACTTTTTGTAACTTATGCGTCCCTATGCTTGGCTAAAAAACTATACAATTCTTGACCTAACCGATTTTCTTTTATGGAATCTATAAAACATAAAATAAACAGGAATTATTTTTATCTGTGCTTATGGAGCACCAATTTCCAATTTGTTTATGATTAACATTTGAGAAAGGAACAAAATTTCTATCAGATAACCACCGAATGGGTTATACTTGAAGACTAAAGACTAAATGACCCCAGGACTAAATGGAACTCTCATATAGTCAGTGTTTCTATCTACATTTTTCAAAAATAGGACATCGATCTCAAAAAATAAGATTTTGGAGTAAAAAGTAAGGATATTGAACACAAATGAAAATTTATATATCATTTATTTTCCGCAATCCCAAAATTTTTTCCTATTTGGCAACTTTTTTTAGTTGACGATCTTCGTCGTGGCGAAAATGGGGTTCGGTTCATAGGTGGGCAAACAGGAGAGAGGATGGTTCGATGCTAGGTTGGGTTTCGAAAATTTTTGGCGATCCTTTTTTTGGTCGATGCGCTTCGCGAATCGAAAAAAATTCAAAAAAGGTCGAAAGTAAGGACAAATCTTAGAAATAAGGACATTTGGACATCCTGCATATAGTCTCTTTACGAAAGAAAAGCTCACTACGTGGCCAAGATTTCCTTTAAAAATAGTTTGAAATAGAAAAAAATGAGAACCGCTTGATAAGAATCAAATTGATTTTACACTTGGGTAAGGGAGTGGGAGTAAGAGAATCGAAATGCGAAATGTTTGTATTGATTCGTTAAATGCATTCCGTTTGGGTTTGATCTTTTCGACTCTCTTTTTATTTTTTTGTAGTGTCTTCGGCAACAAAATCTAAAAGGACAAATATCACCAAAATATTAAGGAAAAAATGCTGATCTTTGTTACTAAAAATGAAGAAAAATGACATATTTTGAAGAAAAAATGGAAAATTTTGGTTATTTTTGGTGAAAAATTATAAAGGGAACCATTATGATTTAAAAATTTTTTACAACTTTTGGGTAAAAACATAAGAGGGACCATTAGGAAACTTTGTGCATTTTTTGGATCTTGGGGTCTATAACCCTCATACGTGCCTTCCTATAGGGTAATTTTATGCAAGCAATCGATTGCGCGCATTCCCGAATCCTGAAAATACTTCCCTGATTTGAGGAGAAATTGGTTTTTTTAAAGATTAAAGGAGATTAAGGGTTTTTCGCATTTTTTTTATCACTTTTCCATGGACACACCTGTTTCAGTATCATAGAATGTGTGTCGTAAACTTACACGTAACCCTCGTTGTTTTAGTCGGTACCTTTGATATTTTTTTATTTAGTAGGGCCGATTTACGAAAATACATGTCACGTGGTTACTAGGACCTTTTTCAAAAGTTAATGCGAAATTCTATGATAATTCCACTAAAAATGAACTTTTCATAACTTAGAAATGCTCTAAAAAAATCGAAAACGAAGTATAGTTTATTCATAATATAGTTTTTATATGAGGTACTCCCGGACAAAAATCGAAATTCCTCTCCAAGGACAAATGCAAATTATGTAATTATTTTTTTAATTGAAAGATCAAAGCCTGACGCACAATTCTACTTATCGGCAAGTGTAAAACAAAACACCATGCACATAAGTAGAATTGTGTAAAACACCATGCCGATAAGTAGAATTGTGCGTCAGGCTTTGATCTTTCAATTAAAAAAAATAATTATGTAATTTGCATTTGTCCTTCGAGAGGAATTTCGATTTTTGTCTGGGAGTACCTCATAAAACTATATTATGAATAAACTATATTATGCATAATCAAATGAAAAAATATTGTGCCTAACGAATGCAATTTTATACTAGATAATTTTGAAGTAGCGCCTTATCTTTAACCCATTTTACGCATCTGGTTTACATGTAGTGTAAATTGGGTTAAGATGCCATTCCTAAGTTCCGTACATCACGTTTCGTACAGCACACTTTTCGTATGATACTTTTCGTACAATTATTTTTCGTACAAACTTTTCGTTGCACTAACGAAAAATAATTGTACGAAAAGTACGAACCACAATTATACGGAAAGTTATACTGCCAAATTATCGTGTATATAATTGCGCTCATAATCCATTTGATTAAAATCTCATTGCGTGTTCGCTCGTCACTAAAGCTAATCCGTTAAATTGTATGATTGAAATCGGTGTGGATGTTTTTGAAAGCTAAATAAAAATAAATGATCAGTTTGTCTATTATTAAAATAAGAAGACATTGTTTACGAACAATATATTTTTTATATGAGGTACCCCCGGACAAAAATCGAAATTCCTCCCGAATGACACATGCAAATTACGTAATTATTTTTTTAATTGAAAGATCAAAGCCTGACACATAATCCTACATATCGACGTGATGTAAAACTTTGTTTTCGATTTTTTAGAGTATTTCAAAGTTATGAAAAGGTCATTTTTAGTGGAATTTTCATAGGATTCCACACTAACTTTTGAAAAAAGGTTCTAGAAGCCAAGTGACATTTATTTTCGTAGATAAATCGGCCCTACTAAATAGGAAAATATCAAAGGTACCGACCGAAACAACGAAGGTATACGTGGAGGCTTACGATACATTTGAAACAAGTGTGTGGGTAATTTTAGGGAAGTATTTTCAATGCTTGGGAATGTGTGCATTCGATTATGAACATAAAATTATCCCTAGGAGGGGTCATTTGTAGAAAAATAAATTTCCAGAACCCAAAAAATCACAAAAATTCACTTTTTTGGCCTTTCCTATAACAAGTCTCAAAACTTTTGGATCAACCTAGTAGTGTAATGGTTGACTGAAATATGCATTTTTCAACCGAAATAAAAACAAAATTCGAGTGAAAACTTTCGAAATCTTAAAACAATAAATAAAATAAACAACAAATGGCTTAATACGAAGAAAAAATATTCTAGAACAAATCTATGAATAAATTTATGAAATGAATAAGCGGAATGTGGTTTGGTTCGTTGTTCATTTTCCGAGAGGTTTAATTAAGCAAAAAGGTTGTGGGATGACTTTCCCAAAAGAAAATGACACAGTGACACACAATGTCTGAGAAAGGAAAATCATTTTTATGTCATTTGTACATTTTATTCTTTTGACCCAAAGTATAAAAATCACACACATTCTTAAATCATCAAAATATACACGTAAAAATAATTTTCCTTCACCAAATGCATTAATACTATGCATTCAATGCAATCAGACTTGTTTGTTTAAATTTTTGTGAGGACGGCGCCAAAAAGTCAAGACAGCTTTCACTCGGACTAGATAAGGTTTATTAATGAAACAAATTGAAAATAAAAAAAATGAAAATTGGCACAAAAATTTAATGTTAATGTATGAAAAATTATTGTTGATGTATCTTTATGCAAGGTTCTAGGCCACGCCTAGAATCTTGCATAAAGATACAAATCTTAAGATTTGTATCGGATTTATATCTTAAGATAAAAAACTAATCCTACTTTAAAATTAAACATGTAATGTGTTTGAGGATGTTTGTTGGATGATCTCGGAAACGTTTGATTTAAGCCCCAAGTACTAAAACAAAAGTTTTAGGGGACGATGAGAGAAGATGATCAACATCACTTTTGTAGGGGTACTCCTCAAATAAATTTTTTCAAAAAAGATTAGCTTTAATAAAAAATATCAACGATTAATAAAAAAAGTATTAGTAATAACTAATACATTCGGGAGTGCCGCTCAGAATCATAACCCCACCCCGAACGTAGAGCACTCGGCTTCCGGTAATATACAGGGTGCGCCAAAGGTGCGGACCTCGTTTATTTGATTCAAAATAACTCGTAAAACATAACAAAGACAAACAAAAGCGTGTATTTTAAGAAAGTATAGCACAAAAACAACAAAAGTTTTAACATCTTACTCAAAATAACCTTCTTGTGCATCCTTGCAGGCTTGAAGTTTCTTTAGAAAGTCATTTACGATGGCACGTAAAGTTTTATTGTTGAGTTCTTTCCTTGTTTTTTGAAGTGCCTACTTCAAGGATTATAGTCTTTTGCATTTGCCTTCGATTCCAATAAATGCGTTGATAATATTGCGATTGAAAAAAGTATGATTTAGCACTAGCAATGTTAAAAAGACAATCAACAGTCAATAAAGTCCGCACTTTTGGCGCACCCTGTATTTAAATATCAAAATTCCATTTCAAAAAGCAGCAAATTATTCACGATCTATCAAGGTTAATGACACAGACTGTCTACATTCTGGTTTGTTTTTTCNTATTTAAATATCAAAATTCAATTTCAAAAAGCAGCAAATTATTCACGATCTATCAAGGTTAATGACACAGACTGTCTACATTCTGGTTTGTTTTTTCATAAAATTTTATTTTTATGCATGACAATAAAAAGAATATTTTGAAAAGCATTCCCTTGAGCAATGTTTAAAGAAAAATGCTAATCTTCGCCGTTGAATAGTTCTCGAGGCATCAAATAAAACAAATACAAATTTTTGCGCAAAAAATGTATGTTTGATTCATTATAATTTTTCATTTTAAAATAAGTACCGGGAGACGAACGCTCCGCGCTCGGGGTTGTGACTTCGAAACGATACTCCGAACAGCACTCTCAAGCGGATCGGTAATTACTGATCCTATTTCACATCAGTGGCGTATCTAGGGGAGGGAACCCGGGGTGGTCCCCCCAGGGGCGAAAAAGTAGGTGTTACCCCCCCCCCCTCCCCCCACTACTCTAGTTGGATCGGTCTCTAGCGGGGTCCCCCAGGGTTCAATACTCGTTTACTACAACATACAATAATCCGTTTTCTCAT
>OZJO01002696.1:0-23220 GCA_900406225.1 Acrobeloides nanus | reverse complement strand
ATATAGCTATATTTTCAAGTCGAAAAAATGCTAAAAATGAAGGTTTCGTAAAAAAAGCGATGCATTAAGTTGTTAATCAAGTCTTGAGAAATTTTTTACAGAAAAAATTAACGAAAAAAAAAATTCCTGACGACCGGAATTTGTCTCCAAAGTTTTAGCAAAAATTCAACTGTTTTGGCAAAAATTCAAAAAATTTTTAAATTTTCGTTTCAATAATTGGAATTTATTGCAAGTCAGGCGAATATAATCGAAACTTTAATTCGTCAATTTTTTTCGATTTTGCCCCGCCGTGCTTGGGCTTAAATCACTTGAATATCGACGTCCCATTAATGATTTGGTACTATTGTATAGAGCTCTCCGAGCCGCGCCGTGAACCGAGCCGCTACTGTTAGCCGAACCGTTTAGCCGAGCCAGTAGAGCCGAGCCGGTCCAAAATCACTGGCTCGGCGAGCTCTACTGTTTTATAAAATTGTTAATAAGAAAATTAATTTGAATTTGCGTACTAAATTTGCTTGGATTCGCAAAGAGAAAAATACTCGAGGAAGTAAATTTCAATTATATTTCTCACCAAGCTTAAATTCATTTCGCAAAAATTTCTTCTTACTAAGGACAGCTGATTTATTTATCAAGTACCCGACGTTCAAAATGCACCGACCATTGGAATTTATAAAAGAAATTTGTTAAAAATAAATTTATTAGAGCTTAACAGACCTATCTGAAATAAATTTTAGACTTTGTTATACTTGGAATTTTCTTTTTTTTCTTCTTATTCTTTATTTCTTTCCCATTAACGGAAGTTCTTTTCCGTTAATTTCGTTTTATTTCATTAATTCCGGTTAATGGAAATAACGGAAAAATATCCGCTAATTATCGTTGCTTTCCGTTAACTGTAACGGAAATTAATGGAAACCAAACATTTTTTGCTATTTTCATGTTTCTCGATTCATGAATATCAATTTGGCATAAGTAGAAAATATTTTTTATGTCAGTTTTAAATTCGTTAACGGTAATTAACGGTTTTACCGTTAACCGGAACTAACACTGTCTCCCCCATGTTTACGCCACTGATATGAGTGATCATATGCCCAAATACAATATCTTATATTTCGATTAATAACATTTTAGAAACCATACCTTCTAATTATGAAAATAATTTATTATATCCCGGGATTATGTATGAAAAAATCGAAGAAATGATAGCTTTTGTCCAAGATATGTGCAAAATGGTCGACTTCAGGCAAATTTCGGGTTTCTTATTTTAATTATTTTATTGATTGCTAAAAATTTTAGATAAGAACGTACATCATCGAATTTATTATGAATTCGATAAAATCCTTGGTATTTTACAAAGATTCGAAAAAGAAATCTAGTAACCATCTATTAACCATGTGTTATCATAGCTAATTATTCATCTTTTTAGCTTCATGGCTACAAAACTTATTCCAAAAGAAGCGTTTGACTTTTTTCATAATCAAGGGATGACTCAAATTAAAGCAGAAGGAGCAGATGGCCAAGTTTATACAATGAATCTTCCTAGTCATACTTATGCTCTGAAAACTGCTTTAAACAAAGGTGTCGGCATGAAAAAATATATGGACAGATTTTTAGATTTGGACCATATTAACGTATTAAAATACAAGTACGAATTTAAAACATGCCTTCTAGAAAGTTCAACCACTCCGGTACAAAAATTCCTGATACTAATAATTGATATAGGGTAGGCCATAAAAAGTGCACTTTTTGCATTTTAATGTAAAACTTCAAAGTGTCGTCGTATCTCAGGTATTTTAAAAGAATTTTAGATGGGGCCTTTTTTAAAAATATTCCTCGCGATGCGTAGAATATTTTTCAAAATTATTCTATCTACAAATCTTTTAAAATGCCGGAGATACAACACTTAAAGTTCTAAGTCAAAATGCTTTTTATGGTCCACTCTATAGAGAAAATTTTTCTGCTCAATTTTTGATTTTGAGAACTCTCCAATCATACAGCGTGTTGCTGTGCTTTTTTTCATTTTCTGTTTTCATCTGACGTGTTATTAAACCACTTAAAGGGACGGTGCACGCTCTAACAATTTTGAAGAACAGATTTTCGTGCCAATAATTAGATCTAATTGCAATTCAGGCAATTTTGTTGAATTTGTAAATGTTTTTCAAAAAAGTAAAAAGTTGAAAAGCGTTGAAAAAAGCAACCAAAATGTTTGTATGAAAACAATTTTATCTTTTCAACAAAGCTTTCAAGCGTTTCAAAAAATTTGGAACAAAAAACTTTTGAAAAACAATCACAAATTCAATAAAAATTGCCTGAATTGCAATTAGATCTAATTATTAGCACGAAAATCTGTTATTCAAAATTGTTAGGCGTGCACCGTCCCTTTAAAATTCATATATTTTGCATAATTTGGGAACTTTGAGTTATTGAAACCGAATTCCAGCGTTTGCGATCCGAAACTAATATAAAAATTGATTAGAAAAATTTTCTTTATCGATTCTTACAAGTTGAATAGAGAAGTGTTATAAAAATTTTTCAAATTCACCATAGGTGTTGATTGATTTGACAAAAGTTTAGATATTGTCTGCAAACTCAAGAAAATATCGATCCACGAACATCTACTGGCATTCCAAACGCAGTAATGATGGAACACTGCATAGAATCGTTGGAAAACTATATAAACGATCATGAACGATATATAAGTCGCTATTTCTATCTAGCATGGGCTTTCGAAATTGTTAGCGGAATGGAATATTTGCATTATTATCATATTATACATAGAGATCTTAAACCTGACAAGTAAATTGTTTCAATATGAATGAAATAATTGGGCCTTTTATAGTATTCTTTTGAATCATGAAGGTATGATAAAAATTGCTGATTTGGATAGAGCAACTTCTGAACCTCGGAAAGATAATTTACCAATGTCTGTGATGGGAAGCTATCGTTACATGGCACCGGAATATTTGGCACCAAGTGATTACAAAATTCCTGCCGATAAAAAAGTTTCATTTTATTTTAATTTTTTATTTGGCAACTATGTTTTAGATAGATGTTTGGAGTTATGGCGTGATTTTATGGCAAATGTTTACTAGAAAAAGGCCGTATGATAGTGTAGATAAATATACCATTGAGACTGGCATGTATCAAAAGTTAATTGGGGAATCGGAGTAAAAGCACATTTTAAAACTTTTTTAATAGCTAAACTTTAGCAAATATCCTCAACTTGACATTTTGCCAGAAACACCCGAACCTCTGAAATTGTTGATACAAAAATGTCTAACTTACAAAGCAGAAGATCGGGTTACTTTGGACTACATTATTGACAACTTTGTTCCACTAGGAAGGTCAATCATAAAAACTAGCGAGGAAGAATGGAAGGAGATTACTAGACATAAATGTGGCATAGAAAGTGCAGATAAGCAATATGAACATTATACAGCTGTGGCGATTGCAAGATTTTTGAACATAAAAGAAGATAAAAGTCTTTGGGGTCATAAGCAACTTATGGAAGATATTTGCCGTATGATTAACTAGCCTCCCACAATACTTTATTTCAATATTTGTCAATTATTTATCTTACAGTTCTAAATTTTTTGTTATGTCTGCGCAATAAAAATATTTTTGACACTAAACAGTCATGCATGGCTGTAGATCAGGGTTGTCACAAACTCGATTATTTTGAGACTCGATAAACTTGAACTCGAAAAAATAATCGAGTTTTTGATGAAATAATATTTGTAAGAAAAAACTTCTCTTTTTACACTATAATTTGCCAAACTGTAATACTTATTAATTATTTTTATACTATTTTAATGTTTAAATTTGATCAATTTTAAAGAATTATGTATTTTAAAGAATTTGAAATTACGTTGCCAATTCGGATGAGTGCCGGACAATTCCGTTGGTGGATTTCCTTCAACTGGGCAGCATTTTGGAAACCAAGAATTTTCGCCCGCTTTTTTATGATCATAAAATGGCGCCGCTCTGGCCACTCACCTGCCTTTTCCTCACTTCCAGATTCGATTTTTCGATGAAAATACGGTAATTCATCATCTGTGAATTTGAAAATTTTTTTCGTATATCTTTTTAAAATATTTTAAACTAGAATATTTCAACTTCTTAGAAAACAAAAGATGAATAAAAAAAGTTTAGGTTAAAGGGGGAATGCACGCTAGTGATGCCACGAAATCGAATCGAACGAAATGTTCTCAAAATTTTTATTTAATTTTTTATGAAAAATGTCAAAAACAAAAATAACACGGAAATTGCGTTGTTCTACAACTTTGATTTTGACCACTTTTTATGAAAATACATAGAAAAAAAACGTTACGAGACAAATTTCATCGCGATTTCGTGCCAAATTTCGTCACGAATCGCGAAGAAATTCATCTCGTAACTTTTTGTTCATGTATTTTTATAAAAAGTGGTCAAAATCAAAGTCGTAGAACGCAATTTATGTGTTATCTGAGCGCTTCCGAGTTCTTCCTTTAAAGAAAAAGTTCGTTAAAATTTGAAACAATTTTCAATTTTTAACGATCTTTTTTCAATTTTTGACGAATTTTTAAATTTTTGAGGAATTTTTCGATTTTTGGACGATTTTTATGGATTTTTTAAATTTTTTAAGATTTAAAAAAATTTAACCCAGTTTTTTATTTTGCAAAAAAATTTATAATTTTTGGGGGGGAGGTAAGGGCAAAAAGTTTTGGGCAGAGATGGGAATTGAACCTGAGAAACATTTTAAGAGCCGAGCGTTTTCGCCACTCGGCCACGACGGCGCATTATTTGTTAACATTAAATTGCAATAATAAGCCTTTCGTTATTCATTATATGGGCTAAAAATTATTTTTGAAGGGTACCCCCATGATCTTGATGTCATTTTTCTTCTCCTTTCCCACCGAGCCCTATCGATTGATATAGAGAGTGACGGAATTGGACTTAAAGGATCAGTCCACTTTTGAACCGAATTTTTGTTGAAAAGTGGAAAAGAAAGTTCACGTTGGGGCAACCACTTTTTGCTTTGGAAGTAAATTCCAATTCGAAAACCCCGAGAAGATATTTGACATACAAAATTGCATAAAAATTTTAAACGTGTTTGTGTATTGAAGCGAAGGGATTGATGCCGTTTGAATTCCTGATTCCAATTTGTTTATTGAAACGAATTATTTTAAAAAATCCATTTTTACAAAGATCTTAAAATTTTCATAAAATGAACATTATAGTAATTTTTTATAACTCTATGAGACAAATACCATGACTCCAAAAATATCTAATTTGAAATTTGATTTGAGTTATTGAAAATAAAACATGAAACAGGCTTTCGTTTCAATAACTCAAATCAATTTTCAAATTAGATATTTTTGGAGTCATTGTATTTGTCTCATAGAGTTATAAAAAATTACTATAATGTTCATTTTAAACAATTTTAAGATCTTTGTAAAAATGGATTAATTCGTTTCAATAAACATATTTGAATCAGGCATCAATCCCTTCGCTTCAATACACAAACACGTTTAAAATTTTAATGCAATTTTGTATGTCAAATATCTCCTCAGAGTCATCAAATTAGAATTTACTTCCAAAGCAAAAAGTGGTTGCCCCAACGTGATCTTTCTTTTCCACTTGTGAACAAAAATTCGGTTCAAAAGTGAACTGGTCTTTTAAACGAGGGTGCAAGGGCCCTTTCTCCAAAAAATTTTTTGTTGAAAAATGACCTTCTAGGGGTAAAAATAGGGTGAAAAATCGATTGCGCACATCCCCCTTTGCGTGAAAATGCTTCCTTCACCTTGTTTTCGCGAAAATAGCACTATTTTTAACGTGAAATAGTGCTATTTTCGCGAAAACAAGGTGAAGGAAGCATTTTCACGCGAAGGGGGGGGGGTGTGCGCAATCGATTTTTCACTCTATTTTTACCCCTAGAAGGTCATTTTTCAACAAAAAATTTTTCGGAGAAAGGGCTCTAATTTGTACCCTCCCCTTTAAGGTGACGGAGATAGCACAGACAGACACACATAGCGTGTTTAATGTTTTAGGATGCCAAAAACTATCATAAATTGTTCGTCTGGCTTAGAAACAGTTTTTAAGTCGATTTAAGATCGGACGGATCAATACACAAGTCGAGTTTAAACCCCAAAAAGTACGATTTTTCCTTGGGAAAATGGTGTCATTTTTTGTGAAGATTTTTAGCCATGAAGACAAAGGTTTGAGATCAAAGTTAATATATCATAATTTGCATCTTTCTATCCCCTAACAAATGCACACTTATCAAAAAAACTGTAAAAAGTTATGAGGGTATCTTTGAACCCTAATTTGAACCTTAAAAATCACGACCCTAGCTCTTCGAAAAACGTGACGTAGCAGTTAAAACTAATTTTTTTCAACGTATCTCATGGTACTCTAAATGACTATATTTGACTTGTTGGGAAATCGCACCTTCAACTGGCGCACTTTCCTTGTGAACAACTTTGGTTAATAAAGTTATGTGTTTTGAGACTGAAGCTTATAATTAAGAAAAACTAATCCCAAGTATTCGTGTCAATACACAATAAAATTCAAAATTTCCATTTTTGCATCGATTTTTTAATCTTTCATATGAATGAACATTGCAAGTTTTTATATAACTCGCCAAGACGAACAAAATGACACCAAAATTATCAAATTAGAAAATGGTTTTGAGTTATTGAAACGAAAACCCTGATTCATATTTTTGTCTCAATAATCCAAAACAATGTGATAAGGTGTCTTTTAACATGATATGAAAGCTATAAAATTGGGCAACCTTTGTTGTCATGCCTTTTGTCGGTATTTTTCTTAAATAAATAATTGTGAAAAGTTTTCGAAACGTCGGCTCCTTATCAGTCCTAGATATAGTCGGAAATGATTAATTCGGGGTATTATTTTAAAGAGCCCGAAATTTTATCGCTTTGTCCAACACCTCATTGAGTCGGTTCGAGGGGAGTCTGCTCAACCCTTCCCCTCTTCACTATTCCTCTGTTTGCCTTTAATATTAACACATGCATGATGAGGAGCGATGAAGAAGCATCCATTCCAAATTTGTATGATCACTCTCGCCCGAGTCAAAGTAGCATTTATTTTGTAGACATGTTCGGCGCCGATTGCCGCACACAGATAAGGGAAGTTTTTGTTTGGTGAGTTCGTAGATAGCGGGATCTTCTTGTGGCACCTCGTTGAACTTTATCATCTTTGATTCATCCTTGAGCGGCATTCAGATGCCACATGACGAGGAGAAAAACACTTTCACATCGCTTCATTTGTTTTCTTTGTTTCCTAAACTGTCGGCATCGGGCAAAGATGCCCCATTTTCGGCTTGTTTTTTGTACCGCTTTTTTGGAGACTTTATAGCTTTGGTAGGTGAGGAAGACAAAAGTACATAAATTGGATCAAAAAATTGTTTCTTTATGGTCTTTTAATTTTTACAAAATTTCTATTTTTGTTCGTTGTCTTTTTTTCAACACTCACAGAAGGGGGTCCAAATGTTGATGATTGATTTGTAAAATTTTCACTTCCATATTTTGTTTAGTATAGTCGAAAATTTTTTTGGTTACCACGGAACTTTTTTGATTACCACGAAATCGATTGCGCGCATTCCCGAAGCGTGAAAACGCTTCCTTAACCCTGATTCAGGGAGGAATTGGTGTATTGAAGCGAAAATCATGATTTTCGCTTCAATATACCCACCACCTTCCCTGAATCAGGGTCAAGCGTTTTTACAAGGAAGCGTTTTCACGCTTCAGGAATGCGCGCAATCGATTCCCCGCCTAGAAAAAACTAGGAATTGACGGTTTTCTCATAAAAATTCGAAAATGTTTGATTTTCGCTTCAATACACCCGCCCCATTCCCTGAATCAGAATCAAGGAAGCATTTTCACGCTTCGGGAATCGATTTTTCGCATGATTTTACCCCTATGCTACAATGTTCATTCAGATGCCGGGTTGGTCCTACTTTTTGCCGGATTGGTTAGGGGGGGGGGAGACTCCCCCCCCCTTTGTCCATGTGTGGTTTGGATACCGAGCGAATTTCAAGTTTTTCCGATTTCAAAAAATTTCAAGTTTTATGTTTTTTAAATTTTCTTTGCCAATAGCAAAATCTTTTGGATCCTACTGGGAATCGAACTTGAGAGCAATTTCTACGAGCCGACAGTCTTCGCCACTCGGCTATGAGGGCGTCTTAATCGACATTATTAAATTTCTTACGTAAAACATGATATGGGGCTAAAAAATTTTCCTTGAAAGGTACCCCCATGATTTTGGTGTCATTTTTCTTCTCTCACCAAGCCCTATCGATTGGTATAGGTCATGACGGAATTGGACTTAAGGTAACGGAGATAGCACAAACACATAGCGCGTTGAATGTTTTAGGATTGTTCCCGTGTTAAAAACAAAAAAAATTTTTGATCATATTTAAATTTTTTCCCCCTAAAATTCCGAAATTAATCAGCCATACCGCTATCGTCCGAGGTGAGAATTTCTTCCTAGAGCGCGACACTTCAAAACCCCAACACAAGCTCTAAACGNATATTAAATTTTTTCCCCCTAAAATTCCGAAATTAATCAGCCATACCGCTATCGTCCGAGGTGAGAATTTCTTCCTAGAGCGCGACACTTCAAAACCCCAACACAAGCTCTAAACGTGAACAAAGCCATTTTTTACTCGCTCATTATGCGCTTCCTACCAACTCTTTGGTGCGCAATGACTGTGATTTTCCGTCTTCCTCCTCCTGCTTTTCATTCTTTGTTGCGCATTCATCATAAGTTTTACCTCTTCTTCTTGAGGATGCCCAGCCCGACGCATCATAGTTTTCGCACATTGAACCGAAGAAAAAGACACACTGTCTGTTAATCCCGGTGATGCTTCCGTTAGTCTCTCTTCATTTTTTGTCTTGAACAAATTATTTAGATTATTGAAAGTTGTGGGCTAATTTTGTCGCATTCTTTGCATTCATTTCGAGATGCGATTGCACGTGAATCAATTTACTTTTCATACCATTTCATGCTCATTTTCAACTTCTTTTTCTATTCTTAGTGGTTCAGCCATTTATAATTTGTGTGTTACATGTGTTTTTTGTTTTAACAAATAATATTTTGACAATAACTTTTGGAATCTAGTATCGATTAGGTATCCCAGTGAACGTAAAATTNGTGTTACATGTGTTTTTTGTTTTAACAAATAATATTTTGACAATAACTTTTGGAATCTAGTATCGATTAGGTATCCCAGTGAAAGTGGAATTTTTCGAAAAAAAATTTCCATCTGGAATTGACCCCTAGGGGTAATTTTATGTGGGGTATCCGAATTTCACATTTCCGAGACTTGAAAATCTTTCCCCGAATCAAGAAATGGGTATTTATATGACGTAGGCCCACATTTTTGACAAGAATTACATGCCATACGTCATATTTCTTGATTCGGGGAAAGATTTTCAGGTCTTGGAAGTGTAAAATTCGACCAACTTTTTTCCTATCTTCTCGTGAAAAGGACTATATTTTACTTATTCTAAAAGGCTTATCTTAGTTTTTATCAGTGTGTAAAAAATTTCGTTCTTTGCGCGAGGTCTACGATCTACCTTGCGCAGGGGTCTGGACTCTCGCACAAGAGTAAAAAAAAACATAATTTACCCCCCCCCCCAGCAGGGGTAAATAATTCAAGATTTTTACCCAAGTTTTTTTAGGAAAAAATGCATGTTTTCGAACCTCTCGAGGTCCTTTTACTCCCCCTTTTTCATAATTGTTCACCCGCTGCACGGGGGCCAAAATTACAACCTGATTCCCCACTGGTTTTTACATATTTATTTTGTCAATTTTTTATACATAAAAACTTGTCGTCAATTCAAGAATACCTAGCTAACAACAGTTTATGAAGTTAATTAATTTAGACGTGATAATAACGCAAAAATCGACGACCCGCCCAAAAATTAACACGAAAACAGCAACGCAGCTGTCAGGTTGAGCCAAAATTTCATTCAACAACAGTTTTTTTGGTGGACCGGCCCTGGAA
The DNA here is from genome assembly GCA_900406225.1 of Acrobeloides nanus. Classification (NCBI taxonomy): domain Eukaryota; kingdom Metazoa; phylum Nematoda; class Chromadorea; order Rhabditida; family Cephalobidae; genus Acrobeloides; species Acrobeloides nanus. Next base: position 13,214 of record OZJO01002696.1, on the reverse strand, counting down.
TCGGACAATCGACTACTATGGTGAAGTGATATGCCATCTAATTTTTCTATTCTGAACACTGCGAAGAATTTTCTTTTGTTGTTATTGTTGATGTTTGGCTTTGCCATTCCCACTTCTTATGGTAGTTGTGTTTTTTATATATAATGAGATCCTAAATCTCAACATCTTTTCACTCAAAATCGTCTAAAATAGACATTTTTCAACAAAAAAAGAGTTAAAGGACCAGTCCAGTGGGGGAAAAGTTGCCATTTTTGTTGATATTCGGAAAGTTTATGAAAAATGGAGCATTTTTTGTTACGACACCCTCTAAATCGTTGTAGTTTTCGAGATACTTGCGTTTCAAATTTTGAATTTGTGTACATGTTTTCGTTGTAATACACAAACTTTTTTGCAGAAACATCGATTTTTGAGCAAAAAATTCGATTTTGATCAAAATTTTAAATTTTTGAACAAATTCGATTTTGAGAAAAAATTTCGATTTTTGCATCGATTTTTAAAATTTTCATAAAATGAACATTGTAGCAGTTTTTATAGTTCGACGAGACGAACAAAACGACACCAAAATTATCCAATTTGAAAATTGTTTTGGGTTATTGAAACGAAAACCCTGAATCAGAATTTTCGTTTCAATAACCCAAAACAATTTTCAAATTGGATAATTTTGGTGTCATTTTTTTCGTCTCATTTAGCTATAAAAATTGCTACAATGTCCATTTTATAAAAATTTTAAAAATCGATTTTTTCGCAAAAAATTCAAAAAAGTTTGTGTATTACAACGAAAACATCTACACAAATTCAAACGCAATTATCTCGAAAACTACAACAATTCAGAACATGCCGTAAAAACAAAAAATGCTCCATTTTTCATGAACTTTCCAATGAGTACCAACAAAAATGGCAACTTTTTTCCCACTAGACTGGTCCTTTAAGAATGAAATAAAGAGCCAAATGATTTGTTAGCTAAAAATTTTTATCAGCTTCTGCGCCGGAATTATGGGGGAAGGGAACTTTCTACAAATCCGAAAATTTTTTAATTTCCTGGAAGAAAAATGAAAATTTTAGAGAAAAAGTCCTCCCCTCCACCCAACCAAAACCACTCGTCAAATTTGGATCAAAATTATGACGCTGGTCCCTCCCCCCAAAAGACCCTAATATTTTATGAGATTAAAAAGAATATTTTTTAGCTTGCTGGGCCGATTATTGTTCTCAAAGCCACCATAAAGCCATGGAACTTCGAGGCGTGGAGCGAGGTCAAAGCTATGAGTATTGCCAGGTAAACCTGCGTGTATTCTTTTATCGAAAACGAACAAATTTAGATTTTGAGCGAATTGGGACGGTGCCTGAACGAAACCGCGAGTAAATGTCACGCCAATGTCAGATTCCATGCATTAAGGGTGTATAAAGAAAAACATTGGAAAAACCACCGGTGTGATAGTTATACATTTGGCGCAGAAGGATCAACGACAAGGTAATCAAGCTACTTTTTATTTCGGGATCCGCGTTAACTAGCTCGACGAGACGAACAAAACGACACCAAATTTATCCAATTTGACCATTGTTTTGGGTTATTGAAACGAAAATCCTGAATCAGAGTTTTCGTTTCAATAACACAAAACATTTTTTAAACTCAAATTGTTGTGGATTGTCATAGATCAACACTAAGAGTGAACGCTAGCAGTCTCGAAACGTAGTTTGAGGCGCTAGCTGTCTCGAGATTCAACTATTTCGAGACACTAACTGTTGAATGTGTCTGAACATTGACACGAAAACCCTGACCCACCACTACCTGCTACCCTATACTTTGTTAAAAAGTTTGTAAACCATCTTAAGCTTTTCTATATTATTATGGATAATGATCAAAATTAGAGAGATCAAAAAATTTACATGATTGTTCAAAAAAAATTTTCTAGCTGTCCACTTTGGCAGCCGATTCACGACCATTCGAGATTGCGTTATTGTGCTTTATTTGGCCACCCCCATCTACGAAAATTCGATGGTGAATTCCAAGCCTGTGAACGGCAAGGAACTTATCCTATGCTTAACAATAGATATTTTACTATCCAAGTTACCTACCTCGCATTTAATGATCAGGACACTTCTTCTGCAATTACTTCGGTAACCAATTTGGATTCAACAATTTTTTTTTAATTGTTTTGGTATAATCTTTTACAGGGTGTAACGAAAACCGGAAGTTGGGCGATTTTTTCATGTTTTTTCGACTCGAATTTTTTGTTCAAAAATGATCCTATCGGAGCTAATTTTATGCGATGAATCGATTGCGCTCATTCTCGAAGCTTGAAAACGCTTCCCTGATTCAGGGAAATGAGTATTTTGTATTGAAGCGAAAATCGAAAAATTTTGGGTTTCTTGCCTCAAAATCATCTTCGTGGGGGTAATTTCATGCAGGGAATCGATTGTACGCATTCTTATAGCTTAAAAATGCTTCTTTGATCCTGATTCAGGGAAATAAGAGTGTGTATCGAAGTGAAAATCGAACATGTACTAATTCCCCTGAATCAGGATCAGGGAAGCGTTTTCAAGCTTCGGGAATGCGCGCAATCAATTCCTCGCATAAAATTAGCCTCAGAAAGATTATTTTGAAGTAGGAAATCCAAGATTTTTCTATTTTCGCTTCAATACAAACACTCATTTCCCTTATCAGGGAAGCGTTTTCAAGCTTCGGGAATGAAAAAATCGAAAAAAAAACATGAAAAAATCACCCAAATTCCGGTTTTTTTCAGGGAAGCGTTTTCTTCGATACACCCTGTAATGTTCTTGTACTATAAAACAGCGTGTGCCTATAGCCAAACTTTTTTTACGAAACAAATATCATAACTAATTAGGGTTAGACACTCCTATAATAGTCATTTTTCATACGGCAAGCAATTATTCATCGATGTAGGAGAGAGAAAAGTTGACTGACGGACACGCTCAAAATAAGTAACGTCGTTTCATTCATTTTGTTCAAGCATATTTACAGGGTGCGCCACAAGTTCGTGTATACTTGAAATTTTCTAACAAATTAGGGGTACCCCTTAGGTCAAAATTGAAAAATGATTTGGAGCATTATTACTTTTTCCCTCTTAAGAAATTTGTGTATTGAAACGAAAGAGGAAAAAAGTAAAGGGGAAAACCCAATCGGGGAAAAAAGTAATGGTGCCAGATTCGGTATCATATTCCCCATGTGGAACCCCCCTCCCCGAGCATAAAAAATCAACGCTAGAAACGCTAAAATAATCGAGATACGGAGGATAAAATTTTTAACGAATTTTTCGATTTTTAACAAATTTTTTACGAATTTTTCAATTTTTATGAATTTTTCGATTTTTGATAAATTTCGATTTTTGATGAATTTTATACAAAGTGTATACGAACTTTTGACGCACCTTGTACAATGTCAAAATAATATGACCGGTCTTCTCTTCGACGCACTCGGATGAGCCCAGGATGAGCGATGTTTCCCGGGCGTGGAGCCGACACGTTCAAGACATTCCTATGATAGATAGACTCGTTGAGAAAAATGATAAAAAATGGATTTTTGTGGCAAAAATAAAATTTTTTAGATAACTTTGCTTATCAAAAACCATACGGGTTGTGCTGTCCAGACGCAATACGAAGCGGGTGTAGAAGATCCTGGCCTAGCTACTACCTTCACAGACGGGCGTGATTATGTTGGAGATTATGAGCATAAGTGAGTTGTTGGCATCCTATCAACATATATAAAAATTCTCTCACTACTTGAAAACCTCAAAAACATGGCGCCTCAAACTATAAACAAGCACAGGGGGGGGGGGGGCAAAAGTCCTCGCGTAAGGGGCAGTATAACCTCGCCTAAGGGACAAAAAGTCCTCACCAAGGGGGCAAAAGTCCTCGCCAAGGGGCAAAAGTCCTCGCCAAGGGGCAAAAGTCTTGACATTGTCAAATACGCTGAAAAGATGTTTTCTCGTCCAGAATTATCGAAAAAACACGTTTTTGAAATGTCAAAACACTTCGCGACTATTCCTTGTAGGTCATTCCTTAGCGTTACGGACGATCCCTACCGGTCAACCCTTACCCCTGCCATTCTACATTTTTTTCACAAAAAGTGATGCTCTACAAAGTTGTTTGTCGTGATCTCAATAGCAACTTTGTAGAATATCACTTTTCATCTCGCGACTATTCCCTGTTAGCGAGGCATAAATAATTTTTTGTAATTTTTAGATCCGTTGAATTAATACATCACAGCGATTCGTATGTAGAAATTAAGTTATTGTATGTGTCATCAGAAATCCGGATACGTCGACAAGGCCCCTATTTGAGTGTAGCCGTTCGTGTGCCAGACAGACTTGCAAATGAAGTATGTCTTGATTTTAAATACAGTCAACTCTCGATCTAATTACACCCCAGGGAGGGTGCCACTAAATCGAGTTTGACTGTATTTATACTTTTGCAACGCATCCCTGCGTGGTCGTGTTGACGGGAAAATGGGGTCACTCAATCGAGAGTTGACTGTAAGCTCAAAATAGAACATGAATGTTAAAAAGAACAAATGCATTAAAACATTTGGCTGGATCTTAAAATTGAGATTAACTTTGAAAATTTTCAGGATTACGACGGAGGGTCTCCACACCAATTGTGTGTAGATGGATGTTCCGGTTCAACCATTCCTTTGGCAGAAGCATTGCGTTCTCCAATAGAATACTCAAAATGCATATGGCAAACAATGACTCTACGTACTCCTAAAGAATTAGCTATAGGTATTTTTTTCTTAAGCGTTCAAGCATGTCAAAAAATGCGCAAACGATGCTTTTCTGACCCTGATTCAGGGAAAATGGTTATTTATTGAAGCGAAAATGTAAAAAAATTCGAATTTTCGCCTGAAAACCAGCTGTATAAGGGTTTTTCTATGCGAGAAATCGATTGCGCGCATTTTCGAGGCATACAAAAATTTCCCTGAACTGATTTAAGCGATTTTTAAATGATTTTCGTTATGAAAACTTTTTAAGGAGTATAACCTTGTAGAGGTAACTTCCTGTAGTCAAAATCAAAAAATTCTTTCAGATTCGACTTCCCCATATTGATCCTCCCCCCCCCCCCCCCCGAATACAAAAAATCAGCCATTTTGGTGAACTTTTTGAAAATTCAAATTTTTACCCCCTTGGGTCAAAATTCGAATTTTCAAAAAATGTTATTGTGTTGTTTAGAACGATGTCGAACATCCAACTTGACGGATCACTTCTTTGACGCATGTGTATTCGATTTAATGATGACAGGAGACGAAAAGTTGTTGAAGCTAGCCGAATTTTCTCAGCATGATTATCGAGCCTTGTACTTGCCGCGTTTGAGTCATCATGAGCTACGCCAAGACCTTGCTATCTATGACGCACTTACTATTAAGCCATTTACAAACTGTCGAAGAAGAAAGCCATCGAGCGCTATTCTCACAGCCTCCTGTCATTTTTGGACTATAATAATAGTTTCATTAATTAGAAGGCTCTTAGTTTGTTGTAATGTATAGTTCAGTTTTTCAAAATTGTATCCAAATGATCTCATAATTGGATTCTAATATTGGTAAAAATAAAATAAATTTTCAAGCAGACTGCCAACAGTACTGAAATCATCCACCCCAGGTATCGCTTCAAAATCATGTTTTTGGTCGGCATAAACATAAGGGAGACTTTTAAAGGACCACCATTTTCTCCAGTCTACTTTTGGAGAAATGATGCCATGTGATAGAGCAAAACATTTGGAGCATTTTTTGCTTTTACGGCACTACTTGAAAATCTAACGGTTAAAAGTTATGATCGAAACAAAATTGCGAAAAAAAATTTCAAACGAGTTTGAACATTGAAACGAAAACCCTATTCATCAATCAGATTGTTTATTGAAACGATTTAATAAATCATTATAAAATTCAAAATCCTTGAACATTTAGAAAAAAATACAGCATTTTTGATCACTCGACGAGACGAATAAAAAGAATCAAAAATTATCGAATTTGAAAAATGTTTTGGATTATTGAAACGAAAACCATGAATCAGGGATTTCGTTTCAATAATCCAAAACATTTTTCAAATTCGATAATTTTGATGTCATTTTATTCGTCTCGCCGAGTTGTAAAACAACGCTGTATAGATAAGAACGAGATGGAACGATCGCTCAAACAACACATGAACGGCACGGCAATTGTGCTTGCAATTCCCTTCATCGTCCCGTTCTTGTTCGTTCCGTCGATTCATCCCGTTATTGTGTATGCCGAATTTTCACTGCATTCATGTTTTCGTCGTAATACACAGATTTCAAAAAATTGCCAACTTCAAACACGATTTTCTCGACAACGATAACGATTCAGAGGTTATCGTAAAAATAAAAAATGCTACATTTTTCATGAACTTTGCAAATATATAATTTTTTCCGAGTGGACTGGTCCTCTAATAGTCCGTTTACACCTCAACCGGAATTTGTTGAAACTCGCCATTTCTTGTCTTGGTCCATTCTCCTCAACTACAAAGAGAAGAAGCAGCCTGTAGCGGATCGGTTTCTTCTCAACACAAGTGGATTTTCAAGTGATCGTTGGCACTCGAGAGTCTGTGAATATTGAAATGTGAGATTGCTTCAAAGTGAGCATGCAAACACTAACTACGCAATACAATGTACAGCAATGATTGGTTTTTGCAATGATTTTGTTATATCAGCAGAGTAACTACCAATACTTTTATTTTATCTTAATACTCAAGCAGTTATGTCTATTTGTTTATCTCCATGACCATGCATTCAAACAGTATCCACGAGCGCCCCTCCCCACCGGAAATCGAAAAAATGGAGCTACGTCGGCTGCTCTTATACCCCCCCCCTATTGAATATGGTCTAAAATCGACAGATTTTATGTTTCGAAAATGACCCTATTAGGAGTAATTTTATGCGGGAAGCACGTTGGCGATGTTATTTTTGCGTAAAAACGCTTCCATGTTTTTTAGAAGAATCGAATTTTTGCATATTAGCTTTTTCAAAATTTGTACTTTCTTTGTCTTCAATGATTCTATATTCGTTGTATGTTCGAAAACGGGGGAGGGGAAGAAAAATTCGGTATAGACTCGAATGAAACGAAAGGTTTGAAACGATACGAATGAAACGATCATAGGTCGGCAAGGGGGAGGAGCCTCTCCCAACTGACCCACTCATGGACCCAAAATTGAGGAAGACCACCTCATCGGGGGTCCCCTCCCCCCACCTTGCCGACCTATGGAAACGATCGAATAAAACGGTACGAATGAAACGATATGAATGAAATGATCGAATGAAACGACGTTTTTTGTCTCGAAAAGTACGTTTTTCGTCTCATAAAGTATGTTTTTCGTCTCGTAGAGTACCTTTTTCGTCTCGAAAAGTACTTTTTTCTTCTTGTAAAGTACCGTTTTCATCTCGAAAAGTACCTTTTTCGACTCGAAAAATCCTACAACCAAAATGTTCTCCTATATATTTCAGCGTGATTGTTGACTCCGCAAGCATACCAGTTCCATTTGAAAGTAGGTCGGTTGCTTCGCCAGCGTCTTCATTTCCGATTCCCCTCATCGCTCTCCTTGTCCTGTTGGTGAAATTGCGCGAAATAGGCGCAAATCGGATTTACTGCTCGAACGCGCTTGTCTGTTTTGTTTGGAGTATCGCTCTATTTGGCGTGTTGTCGGTATGGAATTCTAAAGTGTTTACCTATGTCTTCAAGTTCTATTCACTTGTCCACGTAGGCGTAAGTATTCGATGGGGAAGAGGTATATTGTCGTCGATCGAAAAGAACACACTTACAATCGACCCAATTTTCTTATAATCAAACAGTTCATTATTCAACTCTTACAGAACCAGTCCGATAGGAAAAAAAGTTGTCATTTTTGTGTATATCCAGAAAGTTCATGAAAAATGGAGCATTTGTTGTTTTTACGGCATCTTCTGAATCGTTGTAGTTTTGGAGATGCATGTGAAGTTGGCGATTTTTGAAATTTTGTGTATTACAACGAAAACATGTACCTGATAGTTTTTCTCTGAATCAATAAATTTTGTATATTGAGAAGATTCAGGATATGCCGTAAAAATAAAAAAATGCTCCATTTCTCATGAGCTTTCCGAATATGTACAAAAATTGGCAACTTTCCTACCGGGTTGGTTCTTCAAAGGCATGAAGGCATAATTAAAAGTTCAAGAACAAACAACTTGGAGCTACTACACAATAGGGGTGGGGGCCACCCATGTGAGAGAATTTTCAAAATTTTTTGCTGGAAATGACCCCTCTAGGTGTAAAAACATGCGTGGAATTTGACATTTCAAAGCGAAAAAACGCTTCCCTGATCCAGGGAAGGCCTGTGTATTGAAGCGAAAAGTCGTACAAATACGATTTTTGCCTAAAAACTACTCCTTTTGAGGTAAAAATGTCAAACTTTTTCCAATAGTATAGTTAACCAATGATTGAATCTAACAAATGATTTTCTCGGATTTTCGTGTCGATATACAGCTTTTCTTGAATCCGAGTCAAATTCGGATTCCCCGCACATTTTTACCCCAAAGGGGGTTGTTTTTAGGCAAAATCGAATTTTTGCGACTTTTCGCTTCCATATACAATACGCCTTCCCTGAATCAGGGAAACGTTTTTTCGCTTCGAAAATGTCAAATTCGCGCAAAATCCCTCTTTGCTTATTGGATTCATTTTTCATCTCATATAAGCCGTAATTTCAACCCTGTTTTTTCCAGCTCAACCATGAATTAGCTTAATTTTGGTGGTGAAACCACTTGACCGGTGCCAGCCAACATCCACCATGAACCTATTTCCATTCTTTCATGGCAACAACGCAGCTGCTTTGATGGGTAAAAAAGGAAGGCGGAAAGGAAGGACCAGCTTTCAATTTGGGAGAATTAAATTAAAAATGCCTGTGCTGTGACCCTTTTTTGAATGGAATACTAATTCCCGGCTTGTCGAAACCAGCATGAATCATACCATCTATACGTTTAGAAGTGGTTGAAGTTTTTCATAATTCTTTCAGGACCAGTCCAGTGGGAAAAAAGTTGCCAATTTTTGTTGATATTCGAAAAGTTCATTGAAAAATGGAGCATTTTTTCTTTTTACAGTAAATTCTGAATCGCTGAGGGGGTATAAGAACATGTAAAATAAGATTGTATAGCACAGTTGGGTAGAGTACTGTTCTTTAATCTAAAAGTACAAAACCCTGATTCAGGGTTTTCGTTTCAATAACCTAAAACAATTATCAAATTGGATAAATTTGGTATCATTTTGTTCGTCTCGTCGCGATAAAAAGAATGCCGTCATTATTTTTTAAATACACCCAATAATTAAGCGTATTTTAGCCAAAAATTTAAAATTCAGGGTTTTCGTGTCAATGTTCAGACACATTCAACCCGTTTCAACACGGCTAGCTAAAATCCAATTAGAGAGTTTTATCCGTCTCGTTGAAACGAATAAAATGACAGCAAAATTATTCAACTTGAAAATTGTTTTGGGTTATTAAAACGAAAACCCTGATTCATGGTTTTCGTTTCGATAACCCAAAACAATTTTCAAATTGGATAATTTTGGTGTCATTTTATTCGTCCCAACGAGACGGAAAACTCTCTAATTGAATTTTTATGCAAATTTTATAATCTTTGTAAAAATTGGATTTGTTAAAACATTTCGTTTCAATACAAAATCCTTGAATCGGGAATTTAAACGGCGTCAATTCTTTCGCTTCAATACACAAAAATGTTCAAATTTGTTTGTTTCGCATTTATTTCTTCAGGGTTAACGAATTAGAATTTACTTCCAACGCAACAGCTGATCGTCCCAACTTGAAAATTCCGAAATTTGCATACTCCTATTTCCCTGAATCAGGGTCAGAAAAGTGTTTTTAAAAAAAATTTTGTTCACTGGACTGGTCCTTGAATAGACTACCCGCGAAATGTTGATAGGTGTTTGACCTCGACTTTATTGTATGTTCATCCCTATTATCAGATTGTGCCAATCGGGTGTTCCTTTTGTGATGATTGCAGAGTGAGCGAGCCCTTTTTGCGCCGCCAACTGTTTTGTCCGTTTAGTATGGGCCTACCTATGTGCATCAGTCACTTAAGTTCTCTCTTCAGATCGTTGTCCACAAGGGCATCGGCATTTGTCGGACGGTGGCGTTCCTCTCTTTCTTCGATAGCCGGTCAAATGAAAAGGCGGGCTTTTGGCGGTCGGCCAACAACACATTCTTCGATCCTTCACAGTGCTGTTTTCTTTTTCTTCTTGTTCATCGCCTTCTTCTTCTTCATCAAGCCTGAGCTCGAAGAAAGGCTACGGGGGTCAATGATGACCAAAACGATACAGCAAAACGGAACCGAACGGCTTCCTCCTTTTGCTTTCGTTTCGAACGTCATTCTCTTGTGCTACTCGCGCCAGAATAAAGGAAGCCATGTTGAAAAAGTTTGTTTTTTTTCGATTTCAAATTTCGATGCATTGAGCTGGGGTTTTGTTTATAGTCTGTCTTAGAAAGAGAGAGAGAAAATAAAAACGCTGCCATAGCTCAGTGGATAAATAAGGTGACCGACGATCTGACAAGTTAAGCTACATTGGGTTCGCAGAGGTTCGATCTCCGCAGGGTCAAAAATTTTTAATTTTAAAAAATTTTTTGATTTTCAAGGGCAAAATTTTTTGCTCCATAACAATCAAAATTTTGAGACGTCATGAGATCGCAACACTCAAATTTTAGTTGAAAAATTGAATTTTTTTGTGAAAAATCGAATTTTGGTCAAAATCGAATTTTTGTCTCGTTTCACTTTTTTGAAAGTCTAAAGTTTTGACCCTGCGGGCCCAGCGTTGCTTAACTTACCAGATCGGACGGTCGCCTTACTTATCCACTAAGCTATATGGGCAGCGCTTTTTTATTTTCTTTCTCGCTGAAACAGACTATATGTGAAACATTTCTTTGTCAACGAAAAGGAAGAGGTCCTGGGGGTCACTTCCGGTTTTTTTGTGTTGTATAGTTGCTCTTCATTCTAGGCACTAAATTCATTTTTTTCTATCTTCTCATACAAGATCGGAAATGTGAAAAAAAGTTGCCTGTTATAATTTTGATGAATGGTTTCCGATTGTTATAAATTTTTTCTTGCATAATTTCAACCAATTGGTGATTTGCTCTCCTTATAATAATATATAAGCCTAAAAAATCATTTTTTAATTTTTAAATCAAGTTGGCGAAAACATCTCACCGAGGCCGGGTATCGAACCCGACATCGTTGGACTTCAATACCACAACGCTACCGCCTGCACCATTTGTACTTTTTTAATCGTTTTCAAACTTTATTCATATTCTCACTCTTTTTTGCTGCGTTTTTTCGACTTTTTGATAATTACAGTAAATTTCATATTATACAAGGCACTCAAGGTGAATATAACAACTTCTAAAAATTCATATCCACAACCATAAATCCGATTTTGATGGTCGACCACAATTGGATGAGAGGGGGATCTGGGAGTTTTTGTAGGAAAAAATTTCAGCTAAAAAATCATTAAAAAAGGGTTTTAGGACAAAAAACGGTGAGAATATGAGTCAAAAAAGTACAAATGACGAAGGCGGTAGCGTTTTGGTATTGAAGCCCAACAATGTCGGGTTCTATTCCCGGCCTCGGCGAAATGCCAGCAAACTTATTTACCTCGCAACTCAATACAAAGTTATTTAGTTATGAGGTAAACAAGTTTGTTGGCATTTCGCTGAGGCCGGAAATCGAACCCGACATTGTTAGGCTTCAATACCACAACGCTACCGCCTCCGCCATTTGTACTTTTTTTATCGTTTTCAAACTTTACTCATATTCTCACTCTTTTTTGTCCTAAAATACTTTTTTAATGATTTTTTGGCTGAAATCTTTTCCTACAAAAACTCCCCCTACCCAACTCGTGGTCGACCATCAAAATCGGATTTATGGTTGTGGAGATATTTAGAAGTTTTAGAAGTTGCTATATTCATCTTGAGTGCCCTGTACAATTTGATCATCCTGCACTTTTCTTTTCATCTCCACGTTGTTTATAAGCGTCTTTTCAGCCAGCTTTTTCCCACGATTGGTTTCTATTTTCAGCAAAAACGTGCTCCCAGCCAAGCTCCATTTTCTAAAGTTTCGTCTTCCATCGGCTACTGACTTTTTCCTCTATCATCTTTTGGTCCTTTCACTTTTTTTGGTGTAGCTGCTAATGAAAAGGGTAGGAATGAGCAATCGTGTTTTTCTTACTACTACGCTTGCGTGGGCCTTCATCGGAGTCCGTTTCGATATTATATTATTATCGCTTAGTTGGTTATGTGAATCTAAAAGACTCAATGAACAGACCGATAAGCGCCCGAACATGGTTCTTATTTTGGTTCATTGATTAAGGATTGCTGTTTTGAAAGATGACAAATTTGTTACTATCAGGTGCGACAAAAAGTCTTTTGCCGTTTTGCCAATTTTTGTTGAAATTCGGAAATTTCATGAGAAATGGAGCATTTTTTGTTTTTATGGCATGCTCTGAATTGTTGTAGTTTTCGAGAAAATTGCGTTTGAAATTTTTAATTTGTCTACATGTTTTCGTTGTAATACACAAACTTTTTTGAATTTTAATCGATTTTTTAAATTTTGTACAAAATGAATATTGTAGCAATTTTTTATAGCTAAATGAGACGAACTAAATGACACCAAAATGATCCAATTTGAACATTGTTTTGGGTTATTGAAACGAAAGCCCTGATTCATGTTTTCGTTTCAATAACCCAAAACAATGTTCAAATTGGATAATTTTAGTGTCATTTTGTTCGTCTCGTTTAGCTATAAAAAACTGCTACACTATTAATTTTATGAAAATTTAAAAAATCGATTTTTCCGTAAAAAATTCAAAAAAGTTTGTGTATTACAACGAAAATCATGAACAATTTCAAACGCAATTATCTCGAAAACTATAACGATTCAGAAGATGCCGTAAAAACAAAAAATGCTTTATTTTTCATGAACTTTCCGAATATCAACAAAATGGCAACTTTTTTTTTCCCACTACTGGTCCTTTATGATATAAATCTCCTTTTTATGTTGCTCCTTATTAAGCTAATACGACTAAACAAGCACAAAATTCTTTATTTTCTCGCCTTCTAAAATATCCGCGTTGGAGGCCACCGACCACGAAAAGCGTTGCGTGATGAGCCTCTTAAAAAGCTTCCCTCTCGTTTCCGCGATATCAATTAAAGCGAAAAGAA
>OZJO01002690.1:0-13906 GCA_900406225.1 Acrobeloides nanus | reverse complement strand
TAGCAATTTTTTATAGCTAAATAAGACGAACAAAATGACACCAAAATTATCCAATTTGAACATTGTTTTGGGTTATTAAAACGAAAATTTTGATTCATGTTTTCGTTTCAATAACCCAAAACAATGTTCAAATTGGATAATTTTTGTGTCATTTTGTTCGTCTCATTTGCTATAAAAAAGTGCTACAATGTTCATTTTATGAAAATTTTAAAGATCGAATCTCCAAATGACGAAATTTCAAACAAAAAATTTCGACCAACAAACTTTTCTTGCTGAAAAAATAATTCACTTCTAATTTCGAGTACTGTGCCCTTTAACGTTCTACCGACACCGTCGGCTTGTACAAAACGTAAAAATAATTATTCGTTCTTATTTCAAGTACATTGAGACCAAGCATACATAAGTGATAGTTAAACATTTTGTAAAATTTTGTGGATAACATCCGCTATTTTTTACCACTTTCTTTATAGAGTGTAGTTTATTTTTATTCTATGCGGAAATGAAAAATCTGTTTAAAAAATTCAAACTTTCTAAAAAGAAGAATCAAATTTCGGCTAATTGTATTATTGTTAAGGTGAATGAAGAAATTAAAAAAGATCCTATAGATTCCGAGTCTATAATTCAAAAATCTTTTCGAAGAAAAGGTAGACTTTGGTGTTCAAGGTTACAAAAAGTGACAAGCATTGTCATCGGCATCGAATATGCGAATTTTGGGAACATAGGAAAATAGGGGATGGGAGCCTCCCACCCTGATATAGCCGCATGAGGTCCGAAAAATGAAAACGTACCGTATGCCGCAAGGGAAAAATGAAAAACGTACCGCATGCGCTTGCGGCACGGCACGTTAAAAAAATTTGTGATGTGAAGCGCGTCGACCAAAAAAAAGGTCGTCAAATGTACCGCAACCGCTCTGAACGACCACTCTCCTTATACACCTATGTTTGGGAAACTAGTCAAAATCCCAATTACGAAATCCCAAATTTCAAAATTCAGAATCCGAATTCTAAACCCGGATTCTGCATCTGGATTCTAAATCCGGATTCGGAATCAGAATTTGGATTCAGAATCCGGATTCAGAATCTGAATTCATAATCCGGATTCTGGATCTAGATTCGGATTCTGGATCCGGATTTTGAATCCGAATTCTGGATTCAGATTCTGAATCCGAATCAGAATCCGGATTCAGAATCCGAATTTGGATTCTGCATCCGAATTCAGAAACCAAATTAAAATTCGGATTCAGAATCCGAATCCAGATGCAGAACCCGGATTCTGAATTTTGAAATTTGGGATTTTGACTAGTAATCGAATTTTGGTTTTGTTATAATTTATAGGCATACACAATAACGGGACGAATCGATGGGACGAACAAGAACGGGACGATTTTTTCTTCAGATCTCAGCTCTTTAAAGGTACAGTGCACGTTCGATAAAATTTTGGTTGCAATATTTTCGTTTCAAGACGCAGAAAAATTCAAACTTTTCGAAGAAATTTGCGGAAAATTGATTTCCTTTGCACAATTTCTATTTGTTTTACATTTTGTTGTTGTTGTTTTTTCACTGATTTCTCTTTTTTAGTAGACTTTAAAGACAAAAAGGAACATTGTATATATTTTATACAATTTTATGAAAGAAAATAGGCAAAAACAACTTGTTTCTATCGAGTTTACAAACTTTTTTTTCATTCTTTTAGGAAAGAAAATCGAAAAAATTTTCTTAATTCGATGCCGTTTTCTATATCGGTTTTATGTAGAATTAGTGTTCAATGCAATATTCTAATCAATTATAATTGATCTTCTGATTCCGGACCTCTAACACTGTTATCATGCATATAATGTAATCATGTATAATAAAATAGAAGAAACTGTGCAAAAAAATCAATTTTCCGCAAATTTCTTTGAAAAGTTTGAATTTTTCTGTGTCTTGAAACGAAAACATTGCAACCAAAATTTTATCGAACGTGCACTGTACCTTTAAAGGGTAAGTGAATTTTATAGCAGGATCTCCGATAAATTTTTTTCCTTTTTTTATAAAAACATCACTTTTAGGGGTAATTTTGTATGGGGAATCGATTGCGCGCATTCTCGAGTCGTTAAAATACGTGCCAATCCCTGATTCAGGGAAGGGGATTGGGGGTATTGTAGCAAAAATTAAAATTATAATAAAGCTAAACAAAAAGGCGAGAAAGATCGAGCTGGTAGATCGCTTGCACGTTTCCCAAAAGTCAGTATCTAATGTTTACAAGCGCTTAGCTACCCGAAAAGATTTTTCGATGCGATTTTTTATTATGTTTAGTAGGCTAAATGTGCATCAAACTAGGTGACTTTTGCTTAAAAATAAAACTTTATAATATTTTATTTTTGCGTTACAATATTTTGTTTGAGGAAAAAACACCCTTAACAATCGAATTTTTCAAAAATTCATTCGGATTCTGAAAGAGCATGGCTGATTTTATTTACCTACAAAAAATCATGAAAAAATGATTTATACTTTTCATATGTAAAAAGAACATGTGAAATAATAAACAAATTGAAAATTTCATTAGAATGGCTAAAATTTCTCAGTGGTAGTGGTTTCGGCTTCGATTCTAAAGGTAGTGGGATCGAATCCCATTCGCGGTGATTTGATTTTGCCGCAAAATAGCAGTTTACTTCAAAACTCTCTTTTTCGAAAAATCTACACCCAATTTTTTGTTTTTCATGTGTTGTAATATTGGCTACCATAGACACATGAGAGGCAGTATAGTGAACACCTTGTGTGGTTGAATAGTCGCAGGCATTTCAGTCTTGCCTCTCGCTAGTCTACGAGCTAGCCACATCCGATATATGCAGCTAATAAACAATCCTGTGTAACCATTTTCGAACAACACCATACAGTCTAATTGTTACATATAGTCGGTGACAAAAGTGTCACTTTTTGTAACTTTGAGCATGACTAGCCTGAAGTTCACAAAAAAGGTCTAAACAATTTTTAGTGCAAGAACAGTTACTTTATGTGATCTCTGTCTATAACCACAGAGCCGGCATTAGACATCTGATATTTCTTACATCACTAATTTTATATACTTTATTGGGTGGACTAATTTTCAATGCCATTGAGAGCACTCCTTCCAAAGAACATCTCCGTCAAACTATCACACTAATTGAAGCCAATATTGCTGATCTTTCTAATCGACTGGCTAATATTTCTGAAGCAGATAATATTACTGTATTGATTCAGGTTGACTATAGATAGGAATGTTACACTCATTTTTAGAAAGGGGGCAAAAAATCTCCAAAAATGGAGCGTTCTTCTTCAAAATAGGAGTCAAAAAGGGGGAAATTAAAAAAAATTTTCACTACGGGGCAGAGGTGTCAATAAGAGGCGTTGTAACATCCCTAACTATAGAAATTTTGAGTACAGAAAATGATTTTTTAGGACAATTACCAAAATTTATTATCTATTGAAGGACTTTATATAGGCAGTGCTTTTCAAAAGTCTCACGATAAAGAATTGCATGAAAATTGGGATTTTATAAGTGCTATGTTTTATTCTATGGCTATATATACCACTATAGGATATGGTAAACAGCTAGAGTCCGAAAATGAGTACGAACCGGAATCCTGGGTCCAGAAATCCTGGATTCCGTGGTTCGGGAAAATAGATTGTTATGTGTTGTAATATTGCAGCGGTGAACGCACGACAGCCTAACAAACACCTGTCTAGATCGAACGGCCAAAGGAATTTCAGTCTTACTCTCGCTAAGAGTCGCCACAAGCTATCGCACTACCACAAGCAACGGCACAAGGTATCGTACGAGTGTAAAATACACTCGTACGACGGACGAAATGGCCACAAGCTATCGTACGACAGCTTGTGGCGATTTCGTCGTACCCTTACGTTAATTTTACGATCGACGATGACTTCGCTTGTGGGGCCGTCGTACTTTCGTACGATAGCTTGTGCCATGCTTGTGGCGACCCTAATCCACTAGCTGCCTTGTTCGATGATGTAGCTAATTAAAAATATTTTTGAGTCCCAACATCACGTAACAGTCCATTTTACACCCGGAACATGAGACCCAGGTCCTGGACCCATTGATTTTCGAACTCCGGCGTAAAAAAACGTTAAAAAAGTTGTACCAAAGATGAGCATAGCCGAGGACTATCAAAGTCACAAGAGTGCTCTTCATCCCTGAGCTATTGAAGAGCGCGAGACGCCATGAATACCTAAATTTTAGGTACTATATCCTGTAGCACGGCTTTGGGAAAAGCTATAACCATTATTTACGCATGTGTTGGAATTCCTCTCATGCTAGTCGTTATAGCAGACGTGGGAAATATACTTTTAGCATGGTTTACTACTTTTTACAATTTATATCTTAAAATATACAGGTGCGCTCATTTTTTTCGAACCAAAGCCCAAGGACCAGTCCACTCGAAAAAAAGTTGCCATAATTTGTATATATTCGGAAAGTTCATGAAAAATGGAGCATTTTTTGTTTTTATGGCACCCTCTGGAACAAATTTGATTGAATCAAGAATTTGAAATGTAGGCAAATGTTTTCGTTGTAATACACAGACGAAACTTCACACGCAATTATCTCAAAAACTACAACGATTAAGAGGGTGCCATAAAAACAAAAAATGCTCCATTTTTCATGATCTTTCCGAATATATACAAATTATGGCAACTTTTTTCCGAGTGGACTCAAGTTGAATTTTTTAGAAAAATTACAAAATCGAAATTTGAAGAGAATGGAGAATTTCCTACGTCAATATCGATAGTTATCCTAATTTTCTACTTGATCTTATGTGCTTTAATAGTAGAACTTTGTGACTTCGAAGGAGGAAAGTTACGAGGCTTAAGTTTTGGGGATAGCCTCTATTTTTGTTTTATAAGTATGAGCACAATTGGGCTTGGTGATGTAATGCCGAATAATATCCAAGTATGTTTTTACAGGCATAGTCTCAACCACAGTTGCACAACCCCAGTACCTCCCGGTAAAATTCGACCGGGGGGTAGGGAGTGGGGTGGGTCATGAAAATCCCCACTCGTATGTCGGAAAGCAACTCCACAGAAAGAAAACCTTTACGTTTTTTCGTTGCTTCTCCCGGACCACCTGCCCCTAGCTACCCCTGGTATTATGCCACACAAGGCCAACAAAAATTGTGGCCGTTGGGATGTTTTCGACTGATTTTAAAAGAGAAAAAATTTCGACTTTTTGACCATGATAAGTGCCTCTTAACAAGTGAACTAGCTTCAAAAAGTTTAGTACTCACCTCTAATGGGAACTTTGTTCTTATGTGGACTAGCTTTGGTAAGTATGGTGACCAATACAGCTTATGACAGAATGAGGAACTTCAGTTTTGGGTTTATTGATAGATGGGACCAGGCATTAGAAAATTTCTATGACAACCATCATAAACGAGATGAGGTGAGGGAAAAAGCTGATACACACATGTATTAATTTTTAGGAACCCTTAAATTGTAACACAATCACAATCAACGTACCTAGTTTCCCACTAGACTATGGCTATACATATGACTCACAAGGAAGACGTTCTCTTGGTATTCAAGTCAATTTGGAAGCTATCTTTCCATTGATACAGTTTCCTAGCCCTGAAATCAACAGGTATCGAAGAAGTTATAGTTCAGGAAGGGCTCGTATCAAAAGGACTTTAACACCGACTTTGGGTATTTTCGCCACAAATGATTCTATGAAGACATCAAACGTGAACAAGTCGAAAGAGGACGTCAAAAATTTGTCATCGCAAAAATTGAATGTTAATGTATAAGCATTTATTTTTGCATAAATATACATCAATTGTAATATATACTGGACACCGAACGCTAACGTGCTCGGAGGGGAGAAATGGGGAGTCTCCGAGCGGTTCATGAATTTTTTATTTTCGGGCACCTTTTACGTGCACGGAGGATCGGTAATTATTGATCCTATTTCATATGCTATCAGATCAATAATTACCGATCTCATTAAAATTGACCGATTTGACCTCTTCCTGTGATTCTTTCGGATTCGTGTTCTCATACCCGAAATCCCCCGACTACAAAAAATCAGCCGATTTGGAGATCTTCATCTTCTTTTGTGAAGATCAAAATATCATCAACATATATTCTCACTGAGTTCGGGACCCCTCATGCGCAGGGTTGGGATTTCCCAGGGGGAATTCTGGCGAAATCTTTTTTGGCCGGAGAAATCTTTTCAAGCCGAAGAGTAAATGGATAAGTTGGTACACATTGTCTTCCAAATCACGCCACACTTTCTTTGCACCTCAGGGGTCAATTTAATTTGCCAAAATCCATAGGCTAAGTCTAAAGAACTCAAAAAATTGAAAAATTACTTCGGATTAGGGAGTTTTTTCGGATTAGCCTCTAGGGGTTTTTTACCGTTCAAGCTGTGCACTCCTTAGAAGTTTGCAAAAAGATGTGTTTTTTGGAATTCATTTTTCTCTACCAAAATTAACTATAATTCAAAATTTTTTTGACTAGGCTTGTAGAGGAAATTCAGAGGAACGTTTTAAAAAAAGAATTATCAAAATTCATAACATTTTCTCTGAGATATAACGTTTTCTTTGAGGGTATACTTGTTCGCATTAATAAAAGTGCTTAAATTTAAGGGCACACTCTTGGAAATATTTTTTTTGTACTTAAAACTGTTTTTTCAGCTATAATTAATCGTTTTTAGTTGATTTTGTGCATATTGCCACTTTTGGCACAAATTTGTGCGCCGTGATATGGAGAACATTTCTAGCATGATTTCAAAAAAAATTTTTCGATTTCATTTCTACTCCCGGCAGTGCGTGTAAAAATAGCTCAAATATCGAAGTTTCTCGGATTTTTTCGAAACCACGCTAGGAATGTCTCCATGTTGAAATACATCTGCTAGAAAGAAATTTTGGGCGAAAAAATTATCTTGGGTGTTTTAGAGAAGCTAGAAAATTTAAAAAATACACGTAAAATCTATGATATTGAGCTTCGGACAAGGTTTTGAATTTTTAGGGCACGAGTTTTGAATAAAAATGACTTTAAAAAACTTTCCCATGCATTAATCTCACTTTATAAATTCAACTTGGAGCGCGCTTGAATTGTTTAATGATTCGAGCAACCGATTTTTGCTCATTAATAATTTTTTAATAACGAATTAGGGGACAATTTTCTCTATATATCTATTGCAGCCAAAATGGGCTAAGAAGAGTCAAACCCAAAAAATTTCTTTGATTTCATATCCCCCATGTCAAAAAAATACGGCAGTAGTTAAAAAATCATTAAAATCCGTCATAAAATCGAGTAAAAATATACACAGAAAAAAAGGCTAAGAATTTCTATCCTTAGCTAAGGATATTATCCTTAGCTTTTAGCATTATTTATACGGCCTTAGGATTTCCAGAAAAACAACCTTTATAGACTACAAACTACAAATCCTAAACTCAGGATTTCCAGAAAAACAGACTTTATATACCATATGACTATTTGAATAAAAGCGTTTCTTAGTAATAGGCGTGTGCTTGATCCATTTTGTAGTCGAGGTTTTCTAGTAAACAAGAAACGCGGATATCCTAGATGATTCTTATAAAAAACACTTTTTCTTCGTAATTCTAATCTTCTTATGATCCACCGTTATTCTGTAAAAATTTTCTTGAAAAAAATGTTTACTTTGCCAACTGTTGAAACGAGTATAGTAAATCCAGATGGTTACTTTTCAAATTTCAACTTTACTTGTAATACGAAGCCTGTATATCGCTGGAGACAGCATAAACTTCATACTTGCAGAAAATGTCAAGTTCATGGAATTACAACATCTCTGAAGGGACATGGTAATTGCCCAAATAAGAATTGTGCATGTCTTCAAGTAAGAATTCGTATACAAATCAATGGCATGGAACACGAGTGTATCCCCTTACGATCAAGAGGCTTCAATTTTTAACTTTTTGAAAATTTGAATTTCTCAACATTTTACTCACCGAGGATCGTCCTGATGTCCCAGAGATCGAAATCGAAAGTAGGGTTGCGTTTTTATTCAGGCTAAGAGGCAGCTCGGCGCGCTTCGCACGCCTATTGATTAACTTGCCAGTTCAGACGGTTGGCAATCATCAACCGACAAAATCTGTGGCCGAACTTTTACCATCGTTTAGTGGGGACCAGAGGCTTTAGGAACTTCCACAATGCATGCAAATCCTTTCCGGCAGCTCTAGGAACTTCCACAACGAAAAAAGCTGTGGAAATTCCATAGTGGAAGTTCCTAGAGCCGGATCAGATGTGCTAAACGGCGCGATTTTTTCCCCGGCCCAGCCTGGGCCTAAAGTCCGCTACCTCAGCACGTGCCTTTTTTTTATGAAAATGTTCAGAAAATCACAATTTTTAGAAGGACATTTTTTGAAAAATGAAAAAATTTGGGTACATTTTTGTTGAAAAAATTATATCGGAGGATCTTTAAAGGATCAGTCCAGTAAGTTACAATCATATAAAAAAATGATATTCGGAAAGATGATGAAAAATGGATCATTTTTTGTTTTTACGGCATGTTCTGGATCGTTGTAGTTTTCGAGATAATTGCGTTTGAAATTTTGAATTTATTACAAGTTCTTCGTTGTAATACACAAACTTTTTTGAATTTTTTGCAAAAAAATCGACTTTTTAAATTTTCATAAAATGATCATTGTAGCAACTTTTTATAGATAAATGAGACGAACAAAATGGCACCAAAATTATCCAATTTGAACATTGTTTTGGGTTATTGAAACGAAAACTCTGATTCATGCCTTCGTTTCAATAACCCAAGACAATGTTCAAATTGGATAATTTTGGTGTCATTTTGTTCGTCTCATTTAGCTATAAAAAATNAAAAATTGCTACAATGTTCATTTTATGAAAATTTAAAAGATTGATGCAAAAATCGATTTTTCCGCAAAAAATTCAAAAAAAGTTTGTGTATTACAACGAAGAACTTGTAACAAATTCAAAATTTCAAACGCAATTATCTCGAAAACTACAACGATTCAGAACATGCCGTAAAAACAAAAAATGA
Source organism: Acrobeloides nanus (assembly GCA_900406225.1). NCBI lineage: Eukaryota > Metazoa > Nematoda > Chromadorea > Rhabditida > Cephalobidae > Acrobeloides > Acrobeloides nanus. The sequence goes on along the minus strand of OZJO01002690.1, from coordinate 4,882 downwards.
TCCATTTTTCATCATCTTTCCGAATATATCATTTTTTCATATGATTGTAACTTACTGGGCCGGTCCTTTAGTTTTTTTTTGAAAGGCTGTGATTTTTACGGCACGGCCCGGTCCCCCAAAAATCATGGCCCCGACCCAGTCCATTTTTTAGGGCCGTAAAAACCATTGGTCGGGCCCAGCCCTTAGCAGTGGGACAGACTGTACATCTTGTTTATTTAGTGCTCGCACATTTCTACACAGCGGATCGAAGCAGTAATTCGAAAAAGAAGAAGAAAAACTTTAGTCCGACTAGAAGAAGCTCATGGTGCCAATGTACAAACCCTTTTTAATATAACAACTGTTACAGGTGTTACCATGTTTTTGCTTTATTTTATTACACGTAAATTTTAGCCATACAACCGGGGTCTTCTAGCTGGACAGGAAATGTTAATGTTTCAAGTCTACAAGATAACAGCATAGCAGCACCATTCCGAAACGAATTGGAAAATATAGCACCTCATAACAATCAAGTAATACAAATCCCAAATGGAGTCCTCTCTCTCTTTCTATTCATTTTCAGGAGGAATGAGGGGTGCGCAGCCCACAATAGGAGTTACTCCCACATTAATGGGGCTTTTTGCGCATGCCCAACGCTCCGGGCCAGGCTTTGTCGGACAGTTGGTCGACTCGGACACTTGGTCGACCCGGACAGTTGGTCGACTGGACAGTTGATCGACCGGACAGGGGCCTTAGGTCTTAGGCCCGAGTCGACCAACTGTCCGGTCGGCCAAGTGTCCGGTCGACCAACTGTCCGGCATTCGGGCCAGGAGATTCCACATGCTCAAGACTTCGGAAACCGAACGCTGCGGGCCCAACGTTGCTTAACTTGCACGATCGGACGGTCCGGGAGAACTACGCTTCCTCATGAGTTCGGAAAACATTGTAAGTGGAATTGCAAACGGAATCATGCTTGCATAACACCAATTCAGGGAGTACAAATTTTTATGCCTTTTTAGGTGTATACTCCTTTCTAACAAGGGAACATGTCATCTCCAATTTTGTCCCAACATATGCCAATTTTTTACCCATGATGCTAAAAAAAACCGCAAAAATTTTTTCCTGCCGACTCTCCTATGGGGAGTTAGAGCCCAAAATGTGGCTTTTGGGGTCAAAATTAGGGTTCAAAGATACCCACATAACTTTTTAAGGTAAAAAGCTTTTTCGCTAATTTTTTTGTATTTATTAGAGGGTGAAACGACGCAAATTTTGATATATTAACTTTGGTCTCAGGACTCAGTCTTCATGGCTAAAAACGCGTTCAAAAAAGTGGTATCTTTTTTGAACGCGTTTTTAGCCATGAAGACTGAGTTCTGAGACCAAAGTTAATAACTCAAAATTTGCGTCGTTTCACCCTCTAATAAATGCAAAAAAATTAGCAAAAAAGCTTTTTACCTTAAAAAATTATGTGGATATCTTTGAACCCTAATTTTGGCCCCAAAAACCACATTTTGGGCTCTAACTCCCCATAGGAGAGTCGGCAGGAAAAAATTTTTGCGGTTTTTTTAGCATGTCCGTTTCTAAAATAACTTTTCAAAATGTCCGTTTCGAAACAATCTTTCGAAATGTCCGTTTCCAAAATAACTTTTCTAAAATAACTTCCCGAAATGTCTGATTCGAATATAACTTTCGAAATGTCCGTGTCGAAAATAACTTTTACAACCATTTCCGCCGAAACATCCTACAGCCCAAAATTCGGTGACATAAACAGACAGACAAACATTTCTCGTTTAATATTAAAAGATTTTTGGGAAGGCTTAGATAAAAAACGTATGCGCATAAAAGATTCTCCATACCCGAAAACCTATTCTCTGTAGCAAAATTTTTTTCCTCCAAAAATTCAACCCTAATTTTTGTTATGAATTTTTGGAAATTTTTACTTTTTTTGAGTTTTCAAAAATTTATAAAAAAATTAAGGAATTTTTGAAAAAAAATTTTGCTAAAAGGGTAGATTTTCGGGTATGTAGAATCTTTTTCGCGCATCCGTTTTTTATCTGAGCCTTCCGAAAAAAATTTTTCATAGAAATGGTAGCCATGCACGCCCAAGGTCTTAGGAGTAGTTGCTCCAATGCGCTATGATTCTGGGCCCTCACCCAAAATCTGGTTTAAAATTATGAAAAATCTAACAAAAAGCTATAAATTTAGCAATATATTATTGACATTTGTGTTAAGTCAAATTATAAAGCAAAACAAATGGCATGAAGTACAGGGTGGCGCAAAAAAACGCACTTTTGCTATTTTTCGAATTTTTTCATGGAAGACAATTTTCTGGGTGATGATTCCATGTGAGTCTTGAAATAGGGGATACCCCCCGTAAAAAATTGAAAAAAATCAAAATATCAAGGGTCAACATATTTTTCTGATGCATGCAATCGATTTCTCGCATAAAAATTGCCCTAGAAAGTTGTTTTCAATGAAAAAATTTGAAAAATCGCAAAATTGCGGTTTTTTGCGCCAAAAATTGAAAAAAATCAAAAATTTTTTTTTTAATTTAAAAAATTCGGAAAAAATTGAAAAAAATTCAAAAATCGCAAAAGTGCGGTTTTTTTGCGCCACCCTGTAGAGTTTAAGGTTGTGCGACAAGGTGGCCTCAGTGGCGCGGTAGGTTGCGTGTTTGACTGTTGCCCGAAAGGTCGCGGGTTCGATACCCAGCTTTTCGCTTGGTTTTTGCCCAAAAAATTCGTCTCAATTCATAAAGCATCAGAACGCCATAAAACATATGTAAAGATTCATAGCGCATCAAGTGGGCTTTACCCGCCTGATGCGCTATGAATCTTTAAATTTTCGGTCGATGCGCGATACATTACTTAGGAGTCTCTCTTCCCTTGTTCATGTATGATGGTAGCCAATGACCGCGAAACCGTTGACTTGTAACCATTGATCGCGTAACCATATTTTGTAACCGAAGCGGTAACTAGTGCCCAAAATCCCTCGAAAAATTTCTGACGATTTGAAAAATTTTTTTGAAATTTGAAATTTTTTTACTCCTTGATCCCGATTTTAGGTTCAACAATATGACACGAGCATACAACAAGCGACACAAAATTCAAACATCCAATTTCCATCCATGGACTTGATAAGCCTTTTATATTTGGTTAATTATTTACAACATCCTTCTTCCATGAATTCAAATCTATAAATAAAAAGCTTCGAATTGATACCGATGTTTCTATTATGTTTTTTTCCATGTTCTTACATCATCAAACTTTTCTTTTATTCTACATTAATCCAAGTCTAGACATCTTGTGAAAGTTATTTTTGTATTAGGTTGTTCAATAAGTATTGCGCGCTACTTTTTTTGTCACCTGGAGGGCTCCGGAAAACCGTTTTCGACAAAAAAATTTTTCAGTATACGATCCAATCGGCCTTTTTGAGAATAATTCATGTTTTCGTTCGTATCAATATACAGACTTTTTCAAAAAATCTGTGTTTTTCAATGTTGCAACTTAATTTTAAAATCTGCTATATAAGCCAATTTTTGGCGAACTTTTCGACAGTACTAGGGTTTTTCTAGGTGGGGAATCGATGACGCGCATTGTCGAGACATGAAAATGCTTATCTGACCCTGATTCAGAGAAAATGACGTGCTTGAGCCATTTTAAGTGTATGCACCTCAAGGTGCCCACCTCCAGTGGTCAAAATAAAAAAATTCTTTCAGAATCGTGTTCTCCATGTCGAAAAACCCCCGGGTATAAAAAATCAGCTAATTTGGGGAACTTTTTGAAAATTCGATTTTTTTACCCCAAGGGTTCGAACAAATCGAAGTTTCAAAAAGTTCCCCAAATTAGCTGAAATTTCGTATTCGAGGGGTTTTCTACTTGGAGAACACGAATCTGAAGGAATTTTTTGATTTTGACCACTAGAGGTGCCCCTATGAGGTGCATACCCTTAAAATGGTTCAAGCTGGTCATTTTCCTTGAATCAGGGTCAGACAAGCATTTTCATGCCTCGTCAATGCGCCCAATCGATTTCCCACCTTGGAAAACCCTAGTACGGTCGAAAATTTCGTCAAAAAACGACTTTTGTCAAAAAAAGTCTGTATATTGACACGAAAACATAACTTATTCTCAAAAAACCGATTGGATTGTATTTTTTCGAATCTGATCTAAACCATACCCTTGTGTATTTTTTAAAATTTTTGGTCTGATCAGGAGGGGCGATTGTCCTCCCCCGCCTCTTCCATGACTACGCCACTACGAGACGAACCAAATGGCACCAAAGTTATCCAATTTGAGCATTGTTTTGGGTTATTGAAACGAAAACATGAATCAGAATTTTCGTTTCAATAATTCAAAACAATATTCAAATTGGATAATTTTGATGTCATTTTGTTCTTCTTGTCGAGATGAGAAATGATAAAGTACTTTCATTCCAAAAAAATGTTTTGTTCATTGTTCTTGAGTTTATGTAGGAAAACTTCGTGGTTGTTGAGCTTTATGTAGTCAAAGCACATTTAATGTATGCTATAGGAGGTTCTTTGTCTCAACAACAATAACTTTTTTCGAGTTCCGAAAATTGCTCTCAATACTCTTTAACATAACAATTTGTTCCCATACTTCCGACTCGTTTATTTCCGATTGTTTAAAAATCTACGGTAATTTTATCTAACAAATATTTTCTATTACTCCACTATAATCCTATACCTATTTCAAAGAATAAACTCTTTAATCTGTTAAAGGGGTGCAGATAATATTAGGTTGGCAACTAAGTTTTGTTACAAGTATTAAAAATCAAAATTTTTCTGTTGCAAGCAAAAAATTATTTATACATGATTCTCAATTATTATTTGAGCTATCGTTTTTATATAAACTTTTACCTTTTTTAGAATAAAATGGAAAAAAATCGT